>JABFYK010000221.1:4919-19802 GCA_018849495.1 Termitomyces sp. T123_Mx157
TATGATTGCTAGGGAGTGTTGAGAGCAAGTCAATCAAACATTACAAAGATTGAGGACGCAGGAAGACAAGCAGGAGAGAGGGTGTTGATTATTATTGGTTCAAGTTTTGAAAAGTCACGAACGCGTGACGCAATCATGTGCTCAGTGTGATCGGCAGTCACGACTGGGATATCTAGCCAGCATCGCATTCCGTGTTCAATCTATTGCAAGATGCCTTTGAGGATCGGATATGGTACGAAAGAGGAATCATCTGCTTCTACGGCATCATAAATGTTGGTTCTCAGTCAGGGAGCACTTTTCCTCGCCACTTCTTCAACTCGCAGCTGCCGATGGTGGTGAAACGTTTACATTGGTGGAGTGCCCAAGTACGTCGATTCTCGAACTTATTTGCTGAATCTATGGGCTGAATAATCTGACAGGTGGTACTGGACAACTGATTTCCAGGTTAACAGATGATGAGATTGATATCGCTATGTCAGTCGTCTGAATTTCAGTCAATCAAGACTCCGAGTCTTGACACTTTTCGACGTAGAGCTCTTACGGATCCCTTGATCTCCGGTATTGCCAATGGATCAAAAGCTTATAAGCTTGTCGGAAGTTTTGTCTCCACACCTCTTAACTGGTGCGTCATGCCTTCTCAATAGGATGTCTAGTCTGAATCGCGAACCAGGGCTGTGATTGCAGGAAGAGACGCCAATGTTGCTGACGTTCCTAGCCTCAAGGGAACGACTATCGGAATTTCGCGACAAGGCAGGTCAGTGCAGATATCTCAATCCATGTTTGTCTCTGTAACTACCCATAAATATACAGTGGCTCGCAGACAATGGCATATGTAATGGCTCTCCAACAAGGATGGCCTACTGATGATCTGAAATTCAAAAGTGAGCCCCTGTATCCGATACTCTATCTGAAAACCTAACGATCAGCGAAGTCAACAATGATATTCGTGGTTTAATCAACTCAGTAAATGATGGATCGACGAGTGCATTTATGTGGGAGTGGTTTACAACCAAACCTTTCGTAGATGCAGGCGAAGTTAAATTTGTCAGTTTCATAGCGAAACTCTCTTCCCCATGTTTTGCTCATTCATCTCGAAACCTAGATCGGTTCAGTGCCGACCCCTTGGCCCTCTTGGCTTATCGCTGCTCATCCATCACCTACGCGCGCTCCTGCCGATGAAATCCGCCGTTTCTTGGAGAAATTGACGACATATGTTCTCGCATTCGATTCTACAGAAAGCCGCGAAAGCGCAAATGTGGAGTTCATTAAAAAGCATTTTGGATACCCATCCGACGATATCGAGGTATTTTTCCGAGCTATTTCCTTGACTTTCGCGTGTGTGATGTGTTGCATCAGGCGTGGCTTAAGACTGTTGCATACCCGAAAAGTTGCCTTCAGATCCCCCAGAAGGTGATCACGGATACCTTGAGGTCAGTGATCGTACCATGCAATCTTCGAGGAGAAGTTACATTTTTTCTTAGTGTCCTTGAGAAAGCTGGAGTAGTCAAAGCACCCGAAGGAGGTTTTACCATTGAAACATTTGTGGACACGGAGATTGTCAAGCTGACTTAGAGCTTAGAGTATCACTTGTTGTTGGATGTATGTATACGAGTGAACCGCGTATGGAGTTTGATTGATGTGATTGTGATGAGTGGTGGGAGGTAAGTAAATGAGTGTGAGTGCGTTCCTGGGAACGGGTAAGTGGGAAAATGAGGGTGGATGGTCCGCCGTGGAATAACACCCACGGACGGGATGTAGATCAAGAAATGAAGGGGTGGGTGAGGGATAATGTGGATGAGAGTGATGATCAAGGAGAATTCGAAGGAAAAGCAGAAATATCGTCAATGAACGTGAAGGACCTATGAGAGGTCAAATCAAGAGAGCGGAACTTTGTGGTAGCGAGTATATATTACACAGAAGAGAGAGATGATGTTGTTGACCGGCAGAGGCGCAAAAAAACGAGGGTGGCAAAACGCGAGACAAATTGAGCAACGCAAGAAGAGATGCAAAAAATCGAAAGCGGGGAAGACTAGGGCCGGCGGCGTATCAAGGGACTTGATGACAACACAGGGACCCAGAGCGGTGAGTAAGTATGTAAATGTGATATTGAGTGCCACAGGGGCCACAGGGGAGATGGGGGCGGTAACTGGCAGTAACCATTTTCGGGGCGTGTAACCACGTGGAACGATCCAGGGGAGATTTTTTTTTCGCGATTGCCCGATGCGTTACCAAGCGGTAGGCGGCGAGCCGAGACTGGGATGACGAAATTGGGGTAGGGTAGCGTGTGCGTGTGCTTGTTGTGATCGAGAGAGGACCGTGTCGATGACGGATGACCAAGTTGGTTGTGATGTTACAAGGTTGGAGAGAGGGGAAAAAAGAAGTACAGACAACGAAGATGAAGCGAGAAAATATCCTTCGATGGATCCAGCTCGATCAAAACGATGAGAAAAGAAATTGCTCCAGGGTTTACGGATGGAATAACAAGTTAGTTCTTCAGCAAGAATAACGAAGCCAGAACGACAAGGCTTCATTCACCGCAACTGGAACGCGCTGCCCAGCTGCCCAAGCTCCCTCTGCCTCCGACGTTCTCTCTGCATACCATTTACGTCCTCATCGTCTCCTTCAGCATCAGCATCTTCACCAGGAACAGGAAGACTGCCAAATGATATCCGCCTTCCGAGTGTAACCCTCTGGACCCTCCTTAGTGTCTTTGGCCTCTGCGACGACGGCGACGTCTCTGGCACTGGACTCGATATCCGCGTTTCAGAAGACAACACCCCGGCGGGAACGGGGGAAGCATGCAGGCGAGGGACTAGATGGGGGGATTCTAAGACCAACGGAGGAAGCTCAGCACCAAACATGCTTGGGTTCCGTTTGGAAGTCATAGGGGTTGCACGAGGCTTCCGACTTGTCTCTTTGGTCGTAGGAGCTGCGGATTGACCGCTTTTGTTCTCAGAGTTCCCCAATGAAGCTACGGTATCCCTGGGAATGCTACGCGTCTTCTTTGTCTTCGGAGTAGGGGATTTTGGCGAAGCGGTCGAGGCAGATTTGCATGGAAGGCAAGAAGGGGCAGTCGCGGGCACTTTAGCCCGAGCCTTTTTGGGAGGGACGGTCGGGGGGGTGTTGAGAGGAGCGCCGGTGGTGACAGATACAGCCGGAGCAAGTTTGCTTGCGTCCTTTACTCGCATCTTCTTTACGCCCTTGGCACGGATCTTTTCTTCTTCATCGGATGATGGATAGGCCGAAGCATCCTTGTTATCTTTAACGTGAGTAGAACCAAGAACATGGCGGTCACGCCTCGAGTCCTGAGCCAAAGCACCAAAAGAAGGGCCGCGTTTGGCACCAGCGAGGGGAGACGATTCCAAATTTTCCTTCTTGTGGGTGGAGGGTGCAAGCCTGATGTCTTTGGCAGGGTTATAGAGGGACTCTGACCTGCGGACCCTCTGTACGCGAGGGTCGGCACAACTGTGGATGGAGATGGACGATGCAGATGTGGATGAAAGGTTGGAAGAGGTGCGGCGAAGGATACGGTTTGCCGAAAAGGAAGACAAAGAATTGAGGGTAGATGAGCTGGGAGTCGAGGTTCCAGAGCGAGAGGAACAGCTGGTAAAGCACGCAGGGGACGCAAGGCGGGAGCGGGAAACGGGGACGGCATACGGATGGAAATTAGATTTGGCGATCAGCCGGTCAGTCACGCTGGAAAATGGTCAGAAACGAGAGCACAAAAGATGGAAACGACGCACAGCTCGATTCCATCATCGGCTCTAAGGTCTGCGTTGTTCATAAATTCCATGCTCGACTGCTTGTACAGCGGTCGCCTTCTGCGGGGGATCTTGCTGGTACCATCGAGGTAATGAGGGTCAGATGGGTCGTCCATATCGACGTCTGAATAGCCGGCGGTGCGATACGAGTTTTCCTCCTTTGCACGGGCACGCGAGAGCTCTATGAGTTTGACGCGTGTTGCGCGCAGGGAATGGGGCCAGTCGACGGGCCCTTTGGCTCTGGAGACGCCGCGGGCGATTTTGTCGAGTAGGTTGGACGGTGGGATGGGGCCATTGAATGGAGTGACGAGCTGAGGCGGGAGCGCGTCGAGTGTCTAGACGCGACGCGTGAGACAAAAGATTATTTTTTTTCTTTTCTTTTTTTTCTGCACTTACCCGTGCCAAAAGACGAACCTGCTCGGGCTTCCAGTCAAACTGAAGCTGGTCAGGAATCGAAGAGTTGGAACTGGCGGTGCTGTTCCTGTTGTCTGGGCCAAAGAGGTCGTGGTGGTGGTGGTCGGGCGTGCGGGGGGTGGGGGGGACGGCGGGACGGCGGGGGACGTGATTGTGGCGACTTACGTGCATGGAAATGAAAGGAAGGGCGCGAGGGAAGTAAGTCTTGACGGCCAATCTGTTATTTGTCGCGACTTTCCAACTCCGATCGCCGTGCCTGCAACGTGCCCTGCATCATGCCCATCAACTCCTGTCTCTTCCCACCATCCACTTCATTGTCCTCGCGCCACACACTGACAGCTTCACTCCTTTAGAAACATGCTCAAACTCCAACTTGGCGTTCTCTTCACCCAACGCCAATCTCAAGATCCTCCTGTCCATCGTCATCGTTCACCAGGTCACGTCTAGACCCGTCTAGATCACTGCAAAACAACATCAGCTTCAGGGCAATGAGTAACCCTCGAAGAAGCGAGTTATAACTCATGCTTGTATGAATCAGATCCCACAGGAGATACGGCCAAAACCTGCCGCCATAGCGAGGGGAGCCATGACGTATCAGTCTGTTCCGGGGAGATTGGCAAGTGCGCGCAGAGATTCTCGACCCATTGCAGACCTTCAGGCACGATATCCAACTCCGAGTGCTTCACTTGCCATGTCACACAGGTATCTCATACATCAGAAATAAAACCATCATGATCCTCATATGCTTATACGTACGTACGTACCATATGAATTCCGGATGTACCAAAAGAGCTCTGTGCAGAACGTTCAGTCCCAACTAAGGGCATCCTTGTCCCATCCGAAGCACAGGGACCAAAGCAACTGGCCTACCATGTTCAGCAAGAACGCGACATCCCCAGCGGACGACCTGAACATTACACAGTTGCAGCGAGACAAGCGGAGAACACTGTGCTAATAAAGCCGTTCCGTACATTGAGGTCATAGAACGTCCGCCCCGAGCGCGCGTACTCCCACTCGTGCTCCGAACGCTCGAATAGAAGTTAATCCAAACTTAGACCATCAGAATCACGAAAATCATAGAGGAATCTGATAGACTCTGAACCCTCTTTATTCATCAAAGGTAATTCGCCAAGTCCGACCGACATCATGATTCTGTCGTGTTGTGGATTATGCGTGTAAGTTGGGATGTTCGTATTCAAGATATCACGCTCTGCTGCCCGAGATGGACCGAACATTGTTTCGAACATTGTTCGCTTCACGATCAATCCCACCGCGTATACGCGCCCACAAAGGGCACTCAGAATCGGATGGCCCGGCGAATATAATATCAAAACATTGCGATAAACCATCACGATGATACTTGTGGAGATGCCATATGCCGTTTAGGATGATGAATCCGTACGAAATACGTATTTGAATAGTAGCAGGATGCTACATATATGTACTGGTTCAAATTTACTGGTACGACGCGTGATCATAAGATCAGGGTCAATCAAGTCATCTGTCCATGACAATGCTCAAGCGTGAAAACCTCCTCGTCGAGTCTCGACTCGAGAACAAGGGCTTCAAAAAGAATCAAGAATATAAATAAACATCATGCTCTGCCAAAAATTGGTCCTTTCGCATTGCACACCATCCGTTCCACGAGGAGCGAATTCACTTCGACTCGGTACTTGCTCCAACGTATGAACACTTGATAAGTACGTGATCAACATCTTCTCTTTAGGCCATGTAACGGCTAGCCTCTCGGCCCGCGTCAAGCCTCGTTCGCCAACTTCCGTCTGACAAATTATTCACGGTCTCATTCCCTTCGAGACCCATACTGGTGCACGACCTTTTTGTAACGAGACGCACCATATTATTCTCGGAAGAAGATACGGGGAACGAAATGCAACTTAATACAAAGCTGTGAAATCAGAGTTTGACTGGGGCTGGCATCTGATTAGACTCGTGGCGTCGTTTTGCTTTTTCAATTCGGTCGGGAGGGCTTGGCCACAGTCTATTTTTTTACGGTTTCATTGACTTATTCATTGTTTTTGTTCCGATAGGAGATGGTGAGTCATCCTGCTTTTTCCATCATATTCGACTGAATTCTTTTAGAATACGTTCTATGATGTCTCGACTCATAGGAGACTTGAATACTTATCACATGGTCCCGGCTTGTCGAGCATTTGGGGTACAGTTCGGAATTTTTCTGACTACCAAAGGGGCTTTTTGCGTCAGCCATTACTCATGTCTGGTTCAATGACTCTTGTCTCGTCGCAGTTCTGACTGTCATGACTGATTTCCAACCCGACTCATCCAATCATATGCGACTAAACTCCCGTGAGACTGCTTCCCATCTCGTTTAAACAACCCTCTTTTTGTGTCTCCGAAGACGATCGCAGACCTCTCCTCTTTTCTCATCCCAGCGTATAAATAGACCCCTCCAAATTGCCGACTATCCTCATCTGGCTATCCAGTTTCAGTCCTCCACTCACACATTTACTCACAACTAGTCATGAAGCTTAGCATCTTCACTGCTACCGCCGTCCTCGGCTCGGCCATGCTTACGGCCCCCGTCATGGGTGTACCGGTCGACTCTGACATCGAAGCCGTGCGTTTCCTTGCTTCTCGTATAATACTTATAGGTTTGACTCCTTCTTTTCCAGAGAGACACAGCTGCTGCTGCCGGCAGTTACTGGCATAGGCCTCACCACTGGAGGAGGCCTCACTGGGACTGGTCACCCCACCGCGGCGGCGGCAATGCAGGCAACGGTGGAAATGGTGGCAACGGCGGCAATGGCGGTAATGTCCGTGGACCTGGCCGTGGCAACGCTGGCAACGGTGGAAATGGAGGCAATGGCGGTAACGGCGGCAACGTCAACAACCGCCCCTTCTGGCCCCGTGAGGAGGAAGTCGATGCAAAAAAGGCAGAGGTCGAGCATAATTTCTGGCGTCGTCAACGCAATTCAGGCAACGCCGGTAACGGAGGAGGAGGAGGCAGCGGAGGTAACGGCGGCAATGTCAACAACGGTGGCGGGCGGAACGGAGGCGGACGCAACACTGGCAACGCGGGTAACGGTGGTGGAGGAGGCAGCGGCGGGAATGGTGGCAATGTTAACAATGGCGGGGGACGCAACACTGGCAATGCTGGTAACGGTGGTGGAGGAGGTGAAGGCGGCAACGGCGGCAACATCAACAATGGCGGGCGTAATGGCGGTGGACGCAACACTGGCGACGCTGGCAACGGTGGTGGCGGAGGCGAAGGCGGAAACGGTGGGAATATCAACAACGGCGGGCGCAATGGTGGTGGACGTAATACTGGCAATGCTGGCAACGGTGGCGGTGGAGGCAACGGCGGCAACGGTGGCAACATCAACAATGGCGGGCGCAATGGTGGTGGACGCAACACTGGCAATGCTGGCAACGGTGGTGGAGGAGGCAACGGCGGCAATGGAGGTAACATCAACAATGGTGGCGGGCGGAATGGCGGTGGACGCAACACTGGCAATGCTGGCAACGGTGGTGGAGGAGGAAACGGCGGCAATGGCGGCAACATCAACAATGGTGGTGGGCGGAACGGTGGTGGACGTAACACTGGCGATGCTGGAAATGGCGGAGGTGGCGGCGAAGGCGGCAATGGCGGTAACATTAACAATGGCGGAAGTTTGAATGGCGGACGCAACACTGGCAACGCCGGCAATGGAGGTGGCGGGGGCGAGGGCGGGAACGGCGGCAACATTAACAATGGCGGTCGTGACAATGGTCCTGATGGTCCAGACATGAACATTTTCTAATCTAGTCGTCCGGCTTATACCCTTGTTCCTAGCTACTTACTCCAAACTTCGAGTTCGTCGTATTCTCAACCGCACAATTGAATCGAGGACGTCGTTCAATACATTGCATTTTTGCGCTTGACGCTACATCATCTTGTTTAACTGCCCTCGCCTTGATCGGCTGCAAGTTTTCTTTGCATGTTCAGAAGAGCTCGAAACGAGACAGATCGAACTGATCGAGGACTAGAATGTGTAACTGACTGATAAGAGGAGAAGAACGGAATACAACCGAATCAGATCGCAAGCCCCATCCAATTACTAGCGTCATCTCGAAGGTCCAAATTTATGTTGCATCCTCATGGATTTCAAAGGAAAGTACCAACAACTCCACCACTCCAAGTAGTTGTCCACTCAGGGCAGCCAGTGAAACCACAATGCAGTGTGGTGAGGTAGCAGAAACAGTGCAAAATGACGAAAAAACGTATGTCACGATGTTCATAGCAAACCACGTTATGACCATGCGCAATCGTCAAATTCGAATAATCCAAATTCAACTAGGAGGTAAAAACATGTCAAATAAGTACTGTAGGAAGGCAGAAAAATAAATAAACGCAAGAGATGCTTCATCACTTTGGTCCTGCGGATCGTTTGTTGAACTGTCTCAGCCGGTCCATTTGTCTCCTTCTTCTCTCCACATCTTCGTCAACACTCACACTTCCTCGTCCCAGACCAAGTCCCGCATGGGATCGTGGGGCAACAGTATAATTGCCTAGCTCCCTCTGTGGTATTGAGACAGCGTTCTTTCTCACTCGATTCTTCTCATTTTCCTTCGCCCTCGCCATGATCGCATTCAGTTTTTCTCCAGCTCTTGCGTGAGGTTGGCCTCCTTCATCCCCATACTCTGAGATTACAGGAACGACTCTGTCTCGATATGATGCGGATCGTTTAATGATTGGTCGACTCCAGATGCTGACGAGTTCCTTGGCCACCTTTGCAATATCTGGAGTTGCCCTCCTACATTTCGTATAAAATAGCACCACTTTTCCCAGGCCAGATTCTTTGAGAACAGCGCTGTCGATAAACTCCATCTTGCGCAAGATGGCGAAAAATTCTCTTTGAATGTTGAGAGCGGGGAGAGATCGGTCTGGGAGAGGCTCAAGCCAACGCCGAACCGCCTCAAGAAGGTTGTTGTCGATCATGGATTGTGCAAGGGAAGCTCTGCCATGGAGAAGAACATAAGTACTTGTTAAACATGAGAAGGGAAAATACACACTTTTGAAGCGTTTCCATGGCTTCTGGTAGCAATTTGAGCTTTGCGAGAGCAGGTAGCTTCTCAACATTCGCGCGTTGGTCCTCTTCGGCTGCGGCGTTCATTGATTCTCGTAAACGAGCAACCTCGTCATCTGCGATGGTGTCAAGCACTTCTTCATTAGCCTTCTTCTTCCCCCGACGTGCGGATTTCTTTGGTTTAAGAATTTCTTCGATCTTCATCTCAAGGCGAAGTTTGCTAGCTATTTAAATGAAGTAAGAGTAGTTGCATGGCAGGCTGAGGACCACACGAACCTTGTTCTGGAGGCAGGTCATTCAGATCAATCTCAGGCTGTTCCCTCCTCTTTCGCTTTCGTGCTACAGGCTTCCCGTCCGTTGACGAACGTCTCCTTGAGGAGAGTCGCTTGCTCTTAGAGTGTTTGGTATGTTCCTCCTGGTAATCGTCCTCACTGTCACCTGCAGATGATTCGTAGGCATCTTCGCGTGTCGAAGGCTGCACAGTCTTATTCTTTTGTGTTTTCTTGGGTTTCAAATGGCTGACGTCTACGTAACAGAACAACAGTGAGCCTTGGCCTTGCGGAATGTCAGAGTTGGCGGACCTTCTTCATCCGACGAAAGTTCAGATTGGGAACCTCCAAAAACTTCACGTTCGAGGTCTTCACGCTCAAGGTCGCGGGGCTTCAAAAGACTTAGATTGAGTATTGGACATGTATGGCGACTTGCTACTTACCATGATGAATATCTGTTGGACGAACAAGGGGAATGCTGCTTACATAATCTCTTTGATAACGACATAAGCCAAAACAAGTCCATTAACTTGTCATGGCATGTGTATCAGCCACCCAGCACACCGAGTACCCTGTTGTGGACTCTACTAGACTCATCAGACTATCTAAGCTCGCATTGGCTTCGTTGTTGTTCAGCGCTCATCAACCCAGCCGAATTTTACTACCAGTACTAGCATTGCTCAAATTGCCATCGATGTCTGACTGTCATGACCAAGTGCTGGAAGTCGATGTCGAGTTGGATCGATTGGTATGCCTGTATTCGAGGCTTTCATGCGGTCCAGCGTTAAGCCCGTAGTAGAGGTAGTAGAATGTTCAATGTCTTTTATCAGATACACTAAGTCCTGAGAGGGCGTCGGACCGCGTTCGGAAACGCGAAACAAAAGGGGGTGTGGCATCGGCGAGTAGGGAACCCGCCGATGACACGACTCGGATATCTTAATATAAGACAATGCGAAGTTGTTCCGTAGAGATAATAATATTGATTAATATTATCAGTGTATATGTAAGTAGGATGAAATGATAGGTGTGGGTGGGAGGGCGAGAAATACGCGAGTAACACAGGAGGCAATGGCAAGATCACTACAAATCTATGTGACTTCAGTTCACTCAGTCCACACACACTCCACCCACTTTGGCCTAGTTCCCAAATCAACCACATTGTGTACTTTTCTTACAAAGGAGTGCATCACCTTAATGGGATTTTAATAATGACATCTTATCTTTAAGCATACACGCGACATTCTTTGTACTTTCTGAGTCTTTGTTCAACCTTGCTGTCAAAATGTATGTATTTCCAACTTTGTCCCCCACTCCTGTGTGCCCCACGAAGTGGCTATGATGTTGACATCACACATGGACACCAGTGGTTCCATTTCCAAGAAGCAGTATCAAAATGATCATGATGTTGCTAGTAGTAACCCATCTCCCAAGAAGCATGACATCCTACCAGATTCCTTGAAGAAAGCCAAACTCAACATCTATCTGGATGGATGTCATCTTTTAGTTGGGCCTCATGCCTTCTATGAGGCTGAGAGCTAACTAGATGACCAGGACCAGTAACACCATAAACTGAACAGGTAAAATCAGAGCATTTTTGGCAAGTGCATACAGCTTGTGACATCAGAGGAGTTAAGCAGTGTGGGCAAATTCAACAAAGCAGTGTTAATGAAAGATCAATAGCATGCAACTGTAGATCTCCATAGATCTTTGTGACCACTTTTGGTCATGAAAGTAATGATATAATTTTGAAATATGGACAAGGACTTGCAAAAGGATCATTGAAACATCTCAAGTACAAAGACACTACAAAGGCATCAAATGACACAAGTACAAGACACCTACAGGTCAAGTGAACTGAAGTCATTTTTTGTCATGTTAGCTGGAACCTGCCTCCAGTGTGAAAAAAGGTACAATATGTGATTAGTAAGAGAAGAGAGGCCTGAAGCATGTGACTGTGATGCTATTGTACAAAATGTGTTCCACATTCATCTTTGTGCCTCTTTTTTGTGGACTGTAATCTCATGCAGTCCAGCATCAAGTCCATGGTAGAGGTAGTAGAATGTACAATGTCTTTTATCAGATACACTAAGTCTTGAGAGGGCATCAGACTGTGTTTGCAAATGCAAACCAAAAGGGGGTGTAGCATCAGCAAGTAGGGAACCCAAATGGAAGACTAGTGTGTATTGTTGTAGCCAATAATCCCCATGTTAAGAAGTAGACTCCAACTAGGTAGTCACTATAATCACAGAGTTTAGTTAAGCCTTAGTCTCTGTACAATTGACTTTATTTTTGTGCATCCCTATAATCACAGAGTTTAGTTAAGCTATGGTATGCATAAGTGATTGTCCAAATCTCATAGGTAAGTAATTGCTTACTCTCAGTCTCTGTACAATTGACTGAGGGTGTTCAGTATTGTGTCTGAGTATATATGTCTTTTCTGTCCATTGTCTCTTTGTTCAACAACAAAGTGATCAATCCTGACTAGGGTCTGACCATTGATGGCCAATGCTCACAGTGGCCATACATGTCAGATTGCAACACTCCTTCTCACTATGGGCATTGACATTGACCTAATCATCCTACTCCTCCTTGTGTGAAATCCTGGACATCCCCAGTATGGTACATAGTTTGGAAAATTGTGGTGCAGATAGTGCTTTGGTAAATATATCAGCAACATTGTCTTTGGTATTGATGTATCACACACTGATCTCCTTGGAAGTGGCTTGTTCACATAGAAAAAAGTACTTTATATTGACATATTTAACATGTTGGTGGAGCATCAGGTTTTTCAATAGGTTGATTGCAGAGTTGTTATTACAGAGTAACATTGTTGCTTCTGTGGGGATGTGTCCAATAGCAGTCATCAATATGCATAGCCATATGCATTCCTGTGCAACCTCAAATGCTGCCAAGTATTCAGCTCTGCAGGAGGATGCCACTGATGTGCTCCTATGCTGCCTAGTGCCATGCAGGAAACCTAAAAAGAGGACCTAACACTAGTCACTGGATAGGATAGCTGGCAGTAAGAAGTTAATAGTAGAGGGTGAGTCAGTAACTGTCCCAGAAAATGGGAGCAAATGTGGGTGTGAGGTGCAAAGTGAAATGAGTCGCTATTGCTAGCCTGAGTTGCTAGATGGTAACAAAGGATTGCTAATGAGAGAAAGGGACAACAAATGAAGGTGAAAGACATTGCTAATGCAGAGCAAACTTAGGTGGTAAAAGGGAGTTGGGAAAGAAATGGGGGAGTGACAATAAAAAGACTGGAATGGAGGACAAATGCAAACTAGTTGCTAGCCATAGTTGCTAGCACTGCTAAATCAAAGATAATGCTAAGGGCACCTGCAGTTGGTACCATACAAAGTCAAAGTTGGAGTCGGCATGACTTGTTGTTAAGTCATTGTCAATAGTGAGGAGGAGAGAGATATAGAGATCAATATGAAATCCCAAGCTGGTAAGCTGAGAGAGAGTGAGGTAGTTTGATGGTAGTATGATTTGATGATGAGGTGTCTATGTACAGGCAGTATTTATACTGTTAGTAGGTATAGTATAGAAAAATAAGCAAATAGTTGCCACTAGTAATGGCACCTGCCAAAGTGTTTATGATACATATGAGGTGTTAATCTGTAACTAAATAAAAGAATCGAGTGAAGTCAATGTGATGCATAAGGGTAACTAATCGCAAGAAAAGAGTGATTCTGATGTCAATATGACTGTCAATATATCCAGATTTGGTAGGAAAGCTGTGTTGTCACCAGTAAAGTTGCTAGCAATTGTCACTAAGGAAGGTCTTGGCCTTGTCATTCTCAATCCAAAGTCCAGACTCCATGTGATATTACTCATGATTGATAAGTCCTGTAGTCACTAAACTCCCATGCAAAAGCTACATCAATCTAGGCCTTGGGGCTAGGCCTCACATGTTAAGTGTCATGACTTGTGCCATATCAAAATAGTCAGTTGCTGTTCAATCCAAACTGCCAAAAATGGTGCTCAGCAACAAGTAGGTCTTATCATCCTTCCCTATGCTGAAATTTTGACTGTCCTCAGTCAACCCAAAGTCTTATGATTGCTCGCTTAGTCCATGCATTCAGATTAGTGAGAATCAAAGCACTAGCAACTTTGCTCAAACTTCATCAACACTCTCTTCTTTTGTCTTATTTCCCCTCCAATCTCAATCTTATTGCCATGTCTTCTGAACTTGCCTCCCAACTTGAAAATATCACCATGGCCCACACCTTTCTTGATCAGGTTGATTGTTTTCTCTCTGTGGCCCATGCTTTGTTAGCAAAGGATCCTTGTTTGGCAGTCACTGCCATGTTCCAGATGTGGCTCCAATAGTTCAAGACTGCAGGGAGTGGAGTTAAGTGGTCTGAGTTGGCAACATTTGAGAAGGAGTGTTGCCAGCTCTATAAGCAATACAAAGAAGAAGATTGAATTTAGCAACTCAATGTACACTTTGTAAGTTTTTCATTTACTTCTTTAGCAATGCTTTTAATGACTTTGCTAGGCTCTGGTCAACCCTTCATTGGAGTTTTTGATGGAAGATTTAACAGCAGGAATGATGGTAAGTGCCCTGGCAGTCACTAGCACTGGCAACACCACTAAGGTAATGCTAGCTCTTTGAGAACTTATCTATGAATGACTAATTCTTCTTCTGGCACCCACCACATGTGTTAGTGGTGGCAATAGGAGAGGACTAGCACAAGGGCCATGAGAGTGAGGATAGTGCAAGTTGAGGGAACATTGGAAAGGCTGGGCTCTCGACTTCCAAGCATGCAGCTGGCAGTGTCACTAAGGGATTGGCAATGTTGCCAAGAGTGGTGACAACTCCAAAGAGCAAAGGAAAGAGTAAGAGTAAGGCTAGGGAGGAAGAAGAAGAAGAAAAAGATTTTGAAGTAAGTCATCATTCTTTTGCTAATTCTTGGTAACAATTACTAATATTTTTCACAGAAACAAGTTGAAAAAATATTCACCAACAAGTGCTTGGCAACTCTCTTTTGCTGGCAAAAGGCATTGACAGTGGTGGACACAGGAATGGGAGCCAGAGTCATGTTAGAAAAAGTGAAGGGGAAAGTGACAGTATTGCTAAAAAAGCAACAAGATTTCAAACACACACAAAAACTAGTAAGTATTTAGTGGCTTTTGCTACAGTAATTTGCTAACAACTTCTCCTTAGTGTGTGATTCAGAAGGCTGCTGGTACTCAACAGGGGCCCAGCCTTGCTATTACTGCATTCATATAAGGAAGGACTGCTTGTACAGTGGCAAGTTGTCAAGAAATGCTGGTAGTAGATTTGTCAGAAACATAGCAGCAAGGGCAGCTGTAAGGGCAACCTCTGGAGGCTGTGGCTAAGTCACACAACTGGCAGAGGGAGATCCAAAGTCTATTCAGTATCTA
>JABFYK010000222.1:0-16576 GCA_018849495.1 Termitomyces sp. T123_Mx157
GCAGCCTCCTACAAATATGACCAATGGATAGCCCTTGGTCAAAAGTACTTGTGATCAAAAGTTGGGAGGCCTACAATGAGTGGGAGGCCCAGAATAAAAGAAACAAATGAATAGTCCCCTGACAGTTTGGGCCTTTGAATGTCAAGCTTTCCTTCCTGAGCCAGTGCATTGCAAGTATTGTCCTGTGCATTTTGAGATTGGAGTGGGGGTCTGGCATTGTAGTAGTAATAGTAATTGTTCCTGTTTCTGTGCTGGGGGGGAAGTTGTCCATGGCTGGGCCCCATCCTTCAGGTGGACTGTCATTAGAGGGCCTGCCGCCAGAGTTTGGCCCATGTTGCCCGGGGGAGGCCCCAGGGCCCATTGAGGGGGAGGGGGCTCTCCAGGGGTGGGGGGTCCAAAGTAATTGGTGTCAATGGGAGGGTTGGGCATTGGAGCAGGTGTGGGGCAAGAAGTGTTGGCAGAAAAGGAGGGTTAGGATGCCTTTTGGCCCGTGGGCTGTCTTAGAGAGGCTGGGGCATTGTGGCAGGGTGGAGAGGTGTTGACGCAGGAGGCATGGGGGTCAAGGTGGGGGGGTCTGTCTCGAGGAGGGCTGTTGCATGGGGCAGCCTTGTTGATGGAGTTCCCTGGCTCATCAATGCAAGAGAGGGTTTGGTTATCATTGTTGACACATGGGGGCAGCCGTTGTATACAGGGCTCAGGGACAGCATGTTGGTCCCACGTATGGAAGGTGCTGGGAACAGAGTTTGCCTGGGAGCAAGCAGAAAGGGCCAGGATGTGGGTGGCAAGTTGGTCAAACAATCCTCCTGTGGGGTTGAGGCTTCTCAAGATGTTGAATGCTGTGTTAAGCTCCTCCTGTTGGCGGGAAATGGGAGGCAGGGCTTCACTTCATGCTCTGACAGGTTCCTTGTATTGCACATGGAAGAAGCAGCAGGAGTCCAGAGGGTCCTCAAATGGGCAGGGGTTGGAACTAGTGTGAATTTCTTTAACCAAGGTGCAGAGCTTGTTTCATAAATTGGCATTGATTCCCAGGGTGCCTTGTGTGGCTTTGAGGAAATTTCCCTGTAGGAAGCATTTATAGAAGTTGAGAAGTCAGTCCACCCAAACTTCTAGAGTTGCAGGGGTGTCAGAGTAGCCTAAGTTGACAAGGAGGGTGCAAACATGCCTTGCAAACTCTGCAGAGGAGAGGTGGAGGGAGCAGAGGACTTTGTTGTGCTGTTGGACATAGGCTTTGAGCAGGAAATGGCAATCAAGGAGGGGAATAGTTATCTGGTTGCTCCAGAGGAGCTGGGGCAGTAGCAGGGGCTGGGTACATGTAGTAGTAGGTGGGGAGAAGATAGGCAGGGTTGGGAAGTGCTGCAGAGTATCCTCTAGAGTACATGCAGGAGTAGTTACCATTGGCCAGGAGTGCAGGAGGGCAGCACTAGCCTGGAGGTATTCCCTGGCTAATGGAGGGGGCATAGAATGCCTGGTTGGAAGCAGGGGTCCAGTGGCAGGGGACATACTGGTCTACTGGAGGGCCTGGGTAGAACAGAGCGTATTGGCTTTCAGAGACCGGCTGACTGTAGATGTTGCTTAGGTAGTCAGTAGAGTTGTAAGCAGGATTGTATGCAGACATCAAGAATAGAGTAAGGGAGAGTCTTGATATTATGTCAGGTTCTGCTGACTATGGAGCCTCAGCTACACTGGGCAAGTCCTTACTAGGCAGACACAATGTCCTGCACTTATAAACTAATGCTCCGGGATAATGTGGGCTAGAGGAGCTTGCAAGGGAGAGCTAAGAGGAGCAGTCCGAGCAAGTCTGGAGTGGTCCAGGAGAGTCTGAGACCAAGTATGTTAGACGTTTGAGCTTGAGCAAGCATCAGAAACAAGTTCATAAGCATATAATAGATTGTGGATGAATGGAGGCTTTGGATTGGCGAGGGTGGAGCCAGAGTTTGATGGGGGATTGATCAAGACTTGATGGGTTCTGGGGCCAAGTAGGGGCAAGGTCTGGAGGGTTGTAAGAATGTTCAGGATTTGTAGTGCATATGTGGAGTTTGTACTGATGTCAGAGATGAACAGGACTTGGAGAAACAAAGGAAATAGAGACAGTCAAGACAAGATGGAGGCAAGATGAGACAATGCAGAGAAATAGGATAGATTTGAGACCAGAAGATAGAAACAGAGAGAGAAGAGACACAAGGCACAAGTAACTGATTAATGTAATATCAAGACTAGAGTACAAGGAGCTACTCTACGACTTATATACTGACTACTGGATAGTTCTGGGGAGAGGGTGAATGTGCAGCGGGGCTTGACAGAGCTATGCAGAGTTGACAGGTGTTGGGTATGATCAAGAGACAGGTTGTGGTGGTATTCTGATGGGATCAATTGGGGGTGCAGGCCACTCTGAGGTTATTGGGGTGCTCCAGAGTAGGTCAGGTGAGCCAGGGAGGTGAATTGGTGATGTGCGCTAGAGCCAGGAGCAGTTGAGAGGGTTCTATAAATTCAGAAGAGTCAGGAGAAGCATTGATGCCTGCAGAGAAGGTGTTGGAGTTGGCCAGGGAGGCTGTCAGAGTTTGCTGGGGAAGTGTCAGAGTTATCTGGAGTGGCTGTGGAGGATGTTCGATGGTTGGGAGTTTGACAAGGTATTGGAAGAGGGGCTCTGGGGAAGCAAGCAGACTGGGAATGATCTTGGGGTGAAGGGAGCAGGTCATGACACAATCTCTGGGCTGGTATTTGTGCCCTGGGGTCCTTCTGCAGTCATAGTATCATGCCATGTTGTCCTTTGCCTTTGCCAGCACTGCCCAGGCCTCCTCCTGTGACCTCTTCATCTGGTCCACAAATTTGTTTACTACTTCATTCTCTGAGGGTTAGGTCCAGAGTTTGAAGCCCATGCACAGGTGTTGTCCAGTGTTGAGGAAGAATGGAGAGAACTGAGTGGAAGCATGAACATGGTTGTTGTATTGGAACTTGGTGTTGGGGAGGAGTCCATCCTAGTCATCTTGGTGCTTGTTGCAGAAGAGGTGGAGGTACTGCTCCAACTCCTGGTTTACATGTTTGGTCTGGCTATCAGACTGTGGGTGATAGGCAGTAGAGGTGCAAAGCTTCATGCCTAGTAGTCAGTATAGCTCCCTAGTGAAGTCCACCACAAATTGTGGTCCCTGGTCCAAGACATAGGCATCAGAGAGACCATGGAGCTTCCAGACATTTCTTTGGTACAGGTTTGCAGTGCCCATGGTGGAGTAGGTGGTGTGGGTCAGAACAAATTGTGCTCATTTGCTGTACAGGTCCACTACCACCATGATTGCATCATAACCATGGGCATTGGGGAGCTCTACAATGAAGTCTACAGAGGCAATGCTCCATTGCTCTGCAGGCACAGGCAGCAGATGTAGCTGTCCAGAGGAGAGACAGCATTGGAGCTTGGTTCAGAGATAGAGATTGCATGTACTAGGATAGAAACCAATACACTGGGACATCTGGAGCCACCAGTAGTTCCGCAATACTAGCTCCAACATTTTCCATTGTCTGGGGTGCCCTGCAATGCAGAAGTTATAGTGTTGCTCTACAATTCTCTGGCAGAGCTCCAGAATATTGGGCACATGAATATGATCTCTGAAGGTCAAGATCCCATCCCAGAAGGCTCATTTGTCCATACAGACTGATTTGGTGCCAGTAGTGCATCCTGACTTCAGCACCTGAGCTGCCTGCACAATGAGTTCCTCCTGCTGACCATCCTAATTACCCTGCCAGATGTTTGGGAGGATGTCTACCTCTGCTCCCTCAATGGCTAGGCCTTCTATGGCTCAGATTGCAAACAATTCAGGATGGAGGAGCACAATGTTGCTGTTGTCCTCCCCCTTGGTGCCATGGTCCACTCTCCAGGACAGGGTGTCTGGTTTTGCCATGCTCTGGCCAGGCTTGTGATGCAACAAGAAGTCAAAATTGGCAAGGTAAAGAGACCACCAAGCTCGTTGGCAATTGAGCTTCTTGGCCATCTGGAAGTATTCAAGGTTCTTATGATCTGTTCAGACCTTGAACTTGTGCTGCATGCCTTCTAGGAAGTGTCACCACTCCTTGAATGACTGGATGATGGCCAGCATCTCCTTGTCATGGATCTTGTAGTTCCACTCTACTGCATTTAGGCTCTTGGAGTAGAAGGCCACTGGATGCCACTTTGCATCCTCTGGCAATTGCTGTGAAAGAATGGCCCCAGTGGCAAAGTCAGAGCTGTTGGCTTTCACCTGGAAGGGGGAGTTATCGTCTGGGAAGAGGAGGACAGGTTCCAAGGTCATGGTGCACTTGAGGGCATCAAAGGCTATCTGCTCTGGAGGCCTCCAACTCCATGCAATATCCTTCCCAATGAGGTTGAATAGTGGATGGGCATGATGTAAGAAGTCCTGGATTAATCTCTGGTAGAAGTTTGCAAAGCCAAGAAATGCCTGCACCTCCTTCTTGTTCTTGGGCTCTGGCCACTCTGCCATGCCTGCTATTTTCACTGGGTCCATTTTCACAGCTCTGTGCAAGATTATCAGGCCAAGATACTCACAATTCAGGTCTGCTTGAACTCACACTTCTCTGGTTTGAGGTAGAGCTGGTATTGGCAGAGATGTTCCAAGACAAAGCAATTGATCCCACAATGTTCTTCCAGCATTTTGGTGTAGATGAAAATGTTGTCAAGGTATACACACACTATGCCCTCTGTGATGAAGTCCTAGAAGATGTCATTCATCATTGTCCAGAAGGTGGCAGGGCTGTTGGTGAGTCCAAAGAACATAATAAGAGGTTCAAATAACCTCTGGTTGGTCTGGAAGGTGGCCTTCCATTTGTCTCCTTCCTGGATGTGCATGTTGTTGTAGCCCCACCAGATATCTAGTTTAGTGAAGTATTGTGCACCCTGAAGGTTGTTGATGAGCTCAGAGATGAGGGGGAGGGGGTAGTGGTTCTTCACTATTATGACATTGAGAACCCAATAATCCGTCAGAGCAAGCCATCCTTCTTCTTAATGAAAAAGACAGGAGAAGCCATCAGAGACTTGGAAGGGCAAATGCAACTGGAGTCCAGGTTCTCTTGCAGGAAGGCATTGAGCTTGTCCTGCTCTCTAGGTGCTAGTGGGTAGACCTTATGGCTGGAGGGTGTGGAATCAGGCAGCAGTTCAATAGTGTGGTCCCACTGCTTGCACTCTGGGAGTGAGTCAAACAAGGCTTTAGAGAACACATTCTTGAATGCATGGAGGTAGAGGGGTACAACATTTTGGAACTCTTGGGGCATGGTATTAGCAGTGAATGCCTGGGCCAGCCGCTGGGATGTGGTCTGGCTAGCCCAAATCTCTGCAATAGAGAATGGCAAGTGTACAGTGGTAGCATAGATCCAGTCCCCCACCTCTACCGCTTTGTCTAGGAGCTGCAGCTTGTGTATACCACCAAACTCCTCTCTGTGCTCCTCCTCCAGGGCTCTGCCATTACTCCAGTCATTCTTGTAGAGGGCCTCCCTATGAGGGAATGCCAGAGGCAGGGGATCTAGGAGGTTCAGATCAGCAAAAGAGAGAGAGGCCTGGAATGACATGCACAGATGACCATGTGCTCTCAAACTTGAGCCTGGCATTCTTCCCTGTCCTTGGCAGCACAGGCAGAGCACTTCTGAGGACACCTGCTCATGGCTCATGGTGATCTCTCCCTTGGTCCAGTCTACTTTGGGGTTGTGCTCATGGAGCCATGTAAAACTGAGGATCATATCCTGCCTATCCAGGCTAGAAACAGCAAAAACAGCATGCTCTGCATGATTTTGATAACAGAGGACAAGGTTGACTATGGAGCTGATGGTGCCTACTTTGTTGAGTATTCCATCAATGTTGTAGATTGGAATAGGCTTGGAGAGAGGCTGTGTGGTCATGCCATAGTGTTTGACAAACTCCAAGTCCAAAAAGAGTCCCATTGCTCCACTATTCAAAAGAGCCATGACTCCATGGGTTTGCTGGATGTCCATGGTCTCTATCTCCACATCAAGGTGCAGGGAGTTGGCAGACTAGCTGGAAGCCATTATATACTGTTGGCACATTTGGCATGCCCAGGCAGGGCAGTGCCAGCAGACCTTAGGAGATGTCAGGAAGCTTGGCTGGGGCTCTGGAGTGGGTATTTATATGTCTGGAGGGGAGCATTGAGGTTCTTTTGTCTTAGAATGAAGGATGTCTAGGAAGACATCTTCATTTTCTATCAACAGACATGAGAACCTGTTAGCACCCAGTGATGGAGGCATACACCTCATCTGTTGCTCAACTTAAAATCCTCCTCCACCTCTGGGGGTGATGCACACATGCCGATCTCCTCCAGGATCAACTTTAGTGTCTGCTCATCTGGTGACAGAGCTCTGGCAGCATTCTTTGCAGCCAGCAGCTGCAGAGAGAGTTTCTCCTGCTCTGCCATGGAGAGGTAATGTACCTTCAGACCCAAAGAGCAGTATCATGCAAAGTGCCTGGGCTTCTGGCATCTCTGACACAGTAATGGTGTGGCATGGAGCTGTCTGGCTGCATCTACATCCATGGGAATGCCCAGTGGCAAGGGTCATGTTGTGGAGATGGCAGGAGTAGGGGCTGGCATAGGGTGAGCAGGTGTGGGGTGGTGGCAACTGGTGACCTGAGCTGAGCACAGCATGGAATGCAGGCAGTGGAGCTCTCTCTGGATCTCCATGAGTTGCCACTGATCCTAGGCCACCTCATACTATGTAGCAATCTTTTTGTCATCCAGGTGGCCCTCTGCAAGGTTGTCAATGTGTTCCACTAGCATGGAGTGCAGACCATCCTGGAAGGTGAGGCATAACTGAAGGCCATCAGAGTAGGCAGCTTGCTTGACCAGAGCCCAGAAGGAGTTGATGTACTCATTCAGCATATACTTCCCTTGCCCATATTGCTTCCTATCACATAGTGTCAAGGCAGCAGTTTTGGCAGAGTCTAGCAGGAAAAACTCTGTGCCCTTCTTGAAGGTGGCCCAGTCCAGGAAACTTCCAACACTTCCAGGACAATGGAAGACTTGTAATGCATGGGTAGAAGCACACCTGGTCTTCATATATGACAGTACCCAGGCTATTTTCAATGTGTTAGAATCAAAGGTGTCTCTACTAAGGTGGATATAGGTGAGGCAGGATTGGGGGAAATGTTCCCCACCTGAGCAAGCACCATTGTACACATCTGGTAGCACAGGATGCAGGATCTGCAGCTGTAGGGTCACCAGAGCCACAGAGATGAGTACAGATGTGGTCAGGGCTGGTTCTGCAGCTGGGGGAGGTGCAGGAGTAGGAATTAGGTATTCGAGCAGCACCTGGAGCAACTGGGAGATATGTAAGATCTGTGGTTTGGCAGAGGGTAGAGAGTTCAGTAGTATGGTGGGTGAGAAATGATTGCATTAATTGCACCTGGGCTTCTAGGTGTAGCAGGCAGGTCCAGGCTTTGTCCTGTGGGGCCAGGGCCTCTGAGGGTGTGTCTGGGTTGGCAAGCTGTGACATAGAACTCTGCAGTGCTCAATCCCAGTGGGGAAGTGACAGATAGCAGCTCAGATGTTCCTTGTGGCTAGAGGGGCTTCCAGACCAGTGTTAGGAGACTTGTTCTGCTGTAAGGGTGACCTCTGGGGTGGTGGATCAGAGTCATGCAGCTAGCAGAGGGGAATCCAAAGTATATTAGTGAGAGTAGATGATGATACAATTGGTAACTGATCACCTAGCAGAGTAGAATCCAAAGAGAACAAGTCTAAGGATCCCTGCTGCTCAGCATGGCACATCAGTGGGCTGTAGAGGTGTGGGAACTACTGTAAAGAGGGCTGGAACTAGTCCTAACCCTAGGACAACAATTGGTGAGGTAATACAGAGAACTCCATCATGTGACCAGGCTCCAAACTATGCATGTGCATTGACTTGTTGACACACGTGACTTATAAGTCTGATAGGGTGTTGGGTCATGGAGGTCAGAAATGGGAGTCCCCTGACAAGTATCCCACATCATTGAGTGTTCCCTTACAACAATATCAGCAGTCTTTCTTGATGTATTTTCTTGATCCAAAATCACTTTGATCCAATCTCCTGATGTGCACCAAGAAAGTGCAACATAAAGTTGGCCATGTGCAAAGCCTGATGGTTGAAGGTCCAATCCAACATGCTTGACTGATTGACCTTGACACTTGTTGATTGTCATAGCAAAGGCCAATCAAGCTGGAAATTGTATCCCACACAATGGAATTGGCAAATCCTCTCCAGAAACATCCATATTGATCCTTGGAATCAAAACAACTGATCCTACAAACTTGGCATCTCCACTGGTGATCCAGCATCTAAGAACCCTGGTGCTGATGTGGGTCACAATTATTCTTGTTCCATTGCAAAGTCCTTTGGTTGTAGTTTTCCTTGGAGGGTAAAACCTACAAATTTTTCATAGATATTGCCAGGTGCAAGAACTAGGGAGATTCTGGCTACTTAGCCCTATTAAGGAGGGGGTTATTGAGTGGGGTAATGAGCCAGTATGGTGTGTGGATCAGATGGATCATCTTGCTCTATACAGAGCTTCTATTCCAAAGGAAATATAACCTGCTTGAGAAAAGAGTATACCAGGTGCTTACTTGAAGTCCAAGCATAGTAGGCTGACTGTTTGTATGTGGGGTGTGGAGCAGGTGGAGTGTTCAAGATATAGTCCCATAATTGGACCATGGAAAGTTCAAGTTGAATTGTGTATGCCAAGTCAGTATACTTTCTGTTGTCCTTGTCTGATACATGTCCTGGCCACAATGTGATGTAATCTTTCCATTGGGCCATATGGTCAGATTGCTTGAGTTGTCCATCGATTTTCCAGATGTATGCAAAACTTGTGTAGCACAAGATAAGATCCCTTAAGGGATTTAATCTGTGTTGTATAGTGGTAAATAAAATGTATAGCACTCGTAGAAAGACACATTTTTCTGTCAGAATGCAAAGCCCGTAGGTGCGCCCTTAGAGGGTTGATAAGTACTTACCTTAGGGCGCACGTGAAATCGTGGGAATAATGTTGGTCACCCCCGTTGCAACGCTTCCATGGCTGCGACTTGTTTTGCAGTGCCCAGGAAGCGGCTTCCTTGCCCGTTAGATCTCTCTTACAAAACCATGAACGTCCACCAGCGGCTCGAGGCCGTCACAGACCTTTCCCACTTGTCGCCTGCCTCGGACGACCTCATCGTCGCATGTCTTCGAGAACGCTTCATGACGGACAACATTTACACCAGCATTGGAACCTCAGGGCTGATCGCTCTTAACCCTCACAAATATGTGACTTCAAATTCGGATTCCGTTCTGCACAAATATGCTGCTGAGTATCGCGATGCCTCGGAGCACAAGCAGGCCCTTCCCCCGCATATCTTCCAGCTCGCAAATAATGCATACTATCACATGAGGCGCACGACCCAGGACCAGACTATAGTGTTCAGGTAATTAGTCATGCTATCTACTGCTTCACACATGGCTTCAATTATTCCAGAGGAGAAACGGGCAGCGGAAAGTCAGAGAACCGTCGTCTGGCGATCAAAGCGTTACTGGAACTGAGCGTCAGTAACCCAGGAAAAAAGGGGTCTAAATTGGCTACCCAGGTTCCTGCCTCCGAGTTCGTGCTTGAGACATTTGGAAACGCCCGGACTCTGTTCAATCCTAATGCATCTCGCTTTGGAAAATATACTGAGTTGCAGTTTAGCGAGCGCGGTCGACTCTGTGGTGTCAAAACACTGGACTATTACTTGGAGCGAAATCGCGTCTCTGGTGCCCCCTCAGGCGAGCGCAACTTCCATATCTTCTACTACCTCGTCGCGGGTGCATCCCCTGAAGAAAGACAACATCTTCACCTCCTTGATAGGACAGCTTACCGATATCTTGGTCAGCGTAATGCCACTGGGAGATTGAATGGAGGTCGAGATGACGATGCATTACGATTCGAGCAGCTCAAGGTCGCCCTCAAGACCATTGGGCTCTCAAAACGCCATGTTGCGCAGACATGCCAACTTATTGCTGCCATATTGCACCTGGGCAACCTTGAATTCACGATTGATCGAAGTCGGAATGAAGATGCTGCCGTGGTTCGTAACACGGATCTTTTGAACGTGGTCTCTGAGTTTTTGGGGGTTTCACCATCTGCACTTGAGTCGGCTTTGTCATATAAAACTAAATTGATGAAGAAAGAGTTGTGCACGGTCTTTCTAGACCCCGATGGCGCTTCGGACAATCGTGACGACCTTGCGAAGAACCTTTACTCCCTCTTATTTGCGTGGCTCAACGAACACATCAATCAGCGCCTTTGCAAGGATGACTTCTCCACTTTTATCGGACTTTTCGACCTCCCAGGACCTCAAAATATGACTAGTCGTGCCAATTCACTTGACCAATTCTGTGTCAATTTTGCGAACGAGCGATTGCAGGGCTGGACGCAGAAGAGGCTTTTCGAGAGTCACGTTGCTGAATATAACAACGAGGGTATTTCGCGCCTCGTCCCACAGGTTCCATATCTTGATAATGCCGAGTGTGTCCGCCTTCTCCAGCACAGGCCCGGCGGAGTCATCCATATCATGGATGACCAGGCGCGTCGCGCTCCACGTAAGACCGATCAGACTATGGTCGAAGCATTCCAGAAGCGGTGGGGCAACCACTCATCGTTCAAGACCGGTTCTAGCGACCGAAACGGAAATCTCACCTTTACAATCCACCACTTCAATGGACCAGTTACATATTCTTCCGAGAATTTTCTTGCTCGTAATCTTGATGCACTAAATCCTGACTTCGTTTCACTTCTCCGAGGCACTGATGGTCAAGAAAGCTCGGGATCTATGAACCCTTTTGTCAAAGGCCTTTTCTCTGCTAAGGCCATTGCAACACAGGCACATCCGAGGAATGAAGATACCATTGTTGCTGCCCAACAGGCAGTCAAGCCTATGCGTGCGCCGTCCACACGCAGGAAACATACGATCAAGCGGTTGCCAACTCTTCGGGAGGGGGGAGACATGGCCGATGAGAAGGACGAGGCGGAAGAAGTTTCCCCTGGAGGGACCCCCTGTGTCGCGGGTGAATTCAAGGCAGCGCTAGACACGCTGTTCGAGACTCTGGATGAAGCACAAGCATGGTTCATGTTTTGTATCAATCCCAACGATTCCCAGCTTCCAAATCAGCTGGAAGGGAGGAGTGTGAAAGGCCAAGTACGCAGTGTTGGACTGGTGGAAGTTGCGAAGCGATCGATCAATGTGTTCGAGGTCGGGATGACCCCAGAGGAATTCTGTGAACGCTATTCGGCTGGTTTGGAAGCAGCACATGTGTCAGAAGGTGAGGCGCTGGAGAAGATTCAACAGGCGAGAACGACATTCGGATTGACAGAAAGAGACCTTGTTGTTGGCCAGCACAAGGTATATCCTTTTGATTTTTTTTAAGGGAGATTTGTTTTGATCTTTTCCCCAGGTTTTCCTTTCTCATCTCGCTTTCCACACTTTTGAAGATCAGGTTCGCTCTCATGATGTCGAAGAACAGAAGCGAAACCGTTTCCGGGATGCAGAGGCGGACGCTGGCCTCAATTCACGGGGCATTAATGATCCCTATGCGCCCTACTTAACACCAGCTATGGAACCAGGCGAAATATCTCCTGTGCCTTGGGGCGGCTACAACGAACAAGACAATGTATCCAATCAAGCTCTTCCTCTTGTCACTAATGCTTCTCCCTTCCAGCGAGCAGATATCTACGACGAGTACGAAGAGAATAAATCGTTACGCAGCGAGGACTTCGATGGGCGTAGTCCCTTTACCAGCCAGCGTGACCACGATGACTCGATAACGAACTATGGTTCTGAGTCATATGCTCCATCCCGCAACATGTTCCAAAATGAGAATAAGAAGGCTTTGCTGGCAGACAAGGAAGTATTACCCGGAGAAATCCAGGATGGAGAGACGACAGAGGTCCTCAAGGAGAGTTCGGCTCGAAGAAAGTGGGTTGCATTGTGCTGGATATTGACATTTTGGATACCATCACCGTTCTTATCGTGGATTGGGAGGATGAAGCGTATGGACGTACGCCAGGCGTGGAGGGAGAAGCTTGCCATCAATATTCTCATTTGGTTGGCATGCGCCGGTACCATTTTTGTTATTGGATTCCTGAACTTGCTCATTTGCCCCACGGAACATGTCTTCAATATCAACGAGCTCGCATCCCACTCAAGTACTTTGTCACCCAACAATGTTATGACAGCAATTCGAGGAGAAGTTTTCGACTTGACCACTATTGCTGCTCAACACCAGCGTGTCATTGGCGTTATCCCCTCCTCGGCTATTCTCAAGTATGGTGGCCAAATAGCGGACAATCTTTTTCCCGTCCAAGTGAGTTTTTTGTCGTATCTAAATCTCAAGTTTCGTATTCACGCTGTGAATAATTGAAGGTTAGCGCGCTTTGCAATGGTGTTGATGGTAACGTCAGCCCATACGTCATCTTAGATTCGAGGAATGTCTCCGACCCCAACGCTGCCTACCATGACTTTCGTGCCTTCACCAATGATTCGCGGCCTGATTGGTATTTTGAGAGTATGGTTCGCATGCGTTATGCTGCCCGACGAGGCTTTGTTGGCTACACACCTAAAGAAATCAGGAACATGGCGAATCAGGGCCGTTCTGTTGGTATCTACAACGGACTCATTTACGATGTCACCAATTACATCACAAGCCCACCGGCCGTGAGGGCTCCATATGGTATGCAAGCACCTCCCACAAACACGCAATTCATGGATTCATCTGTCCTCGACGTCTTCAAGTTCAATGCAGGGAAAGACATAACAAAGCAGCTAGATGGATTGGCGATTGACTCCGTTGTTCTTGCCCGCCAGAAGATCTGTCTCCGGAACCTGTTCACAATTGGTCAAGTTGACAATCGCAATTCGACGCAATGCCAGTTTTCCACATATCTCTTGCTCAGTTTATCGATTATCATGATTACGGTCATTGGTTTCAAGTTCTTGGCCTCTATCAACTTTGCTGCTCCGCGCGCTCCCGAAGATCATGACAAATTCGTTATATGCCAGGTACCTTGTTATACCGAAGGCGATGCATCGTTGCGCAAGACCATAGACTCTTTGGCGCAGTTGAAGTATGATGACAAGCGCAAACTCCTCCTGATTATCTGTGACGGTATGATTGTGGGTTCAGGAAATGACCGTCCTACTCCTAGAATTGTTCTCGACATACTTGGGGCAGACCCGAATCTCGATCCGGAGCCCCTTAGCTTCTTGTCGTTGGGAGAAGGAGCAAAGCAGCATAACATGGGTAAGGTTTATTCTGGTCTATACGAATGTGCGGGGCACGTCGTCCCGTACCTCGTCATTGTAAAAGTTGGCAAACCCACAGAGAGAGCGCGACCTGGAAACCGTGGTAAACGAGATTCGCAGATGTTGATCATGCGTTTCCTGAATAAGGTATTCTTGTGAACATCATATTTTTCACAGTTGTACTTAATAACATGATAATGTGCTCTCTAGGTTCACTTTAACACCCCCATGAGCCCATTGGAACTAGAAATGTACCACCAGATCAAGAATGTCATTGGCGTCAACCCGACTTTCTACGAGTATCTTTTCATGATTGATGCCGATACGACGGTCGATCCTTTCTCAGTCAATAGACTTATATCGGCGTAAGTTGTTTCTTCATCGGGTTGTCTCATTAGTCCTGATCCCAACAATCAGGATGATTCATGACAAGAAACTTTTGGGTGTTTGTGGTGAAACCGAGTTGGCGAACGCCAAACAGTCTTTGATTACTATGATGCAGGCAACTTTTTTCGATACCCAGCTTAAATTTAGCTCAGCTGATCACCAAAATAGGTATATGAATATTTTATCTCTCATCACATGGCGAAGGCTTTTGAAAGTCTTTTCGGTTCCGTTACCTGTCTTCCTGGTTGTTTCACGCTCTATCGCCTTCGTACGCCCGATACCCACAAGCCACTCCTTATCTCCAACCAGATAATTGAAGATTACTCTGAGAACCGGGTTGATACTCTGCACATGAAGAATCTGCTTCATCTTGGAGAGGACAGATATCTCACGACGCTCCTCCTCAAGCATTTCCCATTGTTTAAAACCCAATTCGTTCGGGATGCTCATGCTTACACTGTTGCTCCTGATGACTGGAAGGTTTTGTTGTCACAACGCCGTCGCTGGATCAATTCCACAGTCCACAACCTCGGAGAATTGGTCTTCTTGGAACAGCTCTGCGGATTTTGTTGTTTCTCTATGCGTTTTATTGTCATGATAGATTTGGTATCCACTTTGACGCAACCCGTTACCGTTCTTTATGTACGTTTTTTCGTCTATCAGAGTTCAAAGTCGCTCATTAACGCACAGATCGTGTATCTGATATACCAAGTCGTCGGGCAAGACAAACCGATCCCAAAACTCGCGCTGATTCTGATCGGGGCCATCTATGGTTTGCAAGCGGCGGTTTTCGTTCTTAGGCGTAAGTGGGATATGATAGGATGGATGGCGTTCTACATCATCGCTATTCCTGCATTCTCCTTCTTCCTTCCTTTATATTCGTTCTGGAGGATGGATGACTTCTCGTGGGGTCAGACTCGTGTTGTCTTAGGTGAATCAGGCAAGAAAATGATTGTCCACGTGCGTGTACTCACTACTTCATCTATTGTATCTCTATCTCATCTTTTCCAGGACGAGGGAAAATTCGATCCTCGATCCATCCCTCTCAAATCATGGACTGACTATGTAAGTCAATTGATCATAAGTGTAATTCCTCTGACACGTATATTTTGATTATGTCCAGGAAAACGAGCTCTGGGACAAAGAGTCGAACCACAGTATTGGCTCCTGGGTACCCCCTACGAAAGTTAAGGGAGAAGGCTACGCCGAGTCTCACACTGCTTCGATCTATGGCCGCGAAACTTATTACGATCCGCGAAGTTATTCTCCAGCGCCTTCGCAGGTAGGCATGCATCCTCCACCGGGATATAATTCAGGGCGGAATACTCCACAATCGAATCTCCGCATGGGTGAAACTGGCAGTCTACTTCATCAACCCGCCCCCTCAAGACCTGTAACGAACTACCTCGACATGCCTATTCCTCTGACAGGTAGTCCTGACAATGTCAACATGCCTGGGTCTCCGACCGATGTGGATATTGATCGGGCCGTTCAAGATATTCTCCGTGGCGCCGATCTCAATACTGTGACCAAACGCGAAATTCGTCGTCAATTGGAGGAGGTTTTTGGCATGGACTTGACAAGACGCAAAGCTACGATTAACACAGCTATTGACAAGGCTTTGCTCAGCCAGGCTTGAGATTCTGTTATTTCCATACTTTTGGCTTGTTAGTATGCTTATCTTACACGGACTCGATATCTTCTAGTTGTCTCTTTTTCGTAGACATTCTTCTTTGGATCTCTTACATTGACCAATCCTTATGCTTTCTTTTCTTTTACATACATTCATTCATGGACTATACAAGCTTAGCAGTTTTCATACCAGTATCAACAGGACTCCATCATTACATCTACAATTGATAATGTCATAGCATGAGTAACATGTTTGTTTGCAGGTTAATTTTACATATGGCAGGTCAAGGCTAGACCCTGCATCAACTGATCATCATGGATATGACTGGCCTATCTTTGAACCCAGTCAAAAGTCAGGTTATTTGTAAACATTTCTATACATTACAACAAATTACAACGAAGTTGATGTAGAACAATGTTTTGAAATATTTAAATGCTAAGATAATATATACTATCTTCATGGTATGTTTTTTTTTCTTTCCTTTGGTGGTACCTCTGTAAGTTTTTAGACAGTTCACATAGTCAACCTCTAGAACCTGGGGTGTGTCATTAAGTGATTTTAAGTATAAGTCTGGGAGCCACTCCGAAGGAAATGCCCTTACACACTGTGTGTGAGACTCGGTGGCTGGTGTCTGCTCTTACCCTATACCCACTGAAACCTCCACTGCTTTCCTCCAGAACTTGAGGGGGTCACTGTCTGTTGGCAGGAAGTTTTTCCATGTATTTTTGACAACCTTGGTGCTTGTTGCCTTCCTGCCCAGATGTTTCTCATCTGTTGTCAAGCAGTCTAGTTTCAGCCTCTTTAGTATGGTGGCTCTAAACCTATTTGTTATTTCTTAATTGGGAGTTTTTCTGGGTTGGCCTCCTTTTGAATCTGCTAGCTGCATCTTATTTTCCATATTAAGTGTGTGGCTTCAGATGCTACAATGGTAGAGAAGCATCGTGTACTGCTTTTGACTTCTTCCCCTCATCATCACATTTTGATATGATCTCACAGCCTAATTCTTCCCCCAGGGTGGTTTGTTGAATGGTATTCCTCTCATCCTGTGCACTCTCTCTGTTAGAGCCCACACCACTTGTTGGCCTGATACCTTGCACTCTGTCAGAATGTGTTTTAGGGTCTCCACCACTCCACATCAGGCAGAGAAGACTCTGTGTTTGTATTCATTTATGTGCTCCCAGTAGCTGCCTACTTTGTATGCATTATGCATTGCTCTCCACAGGAAAGCTCTTGTCTCCCTACTTATTGACTTATTTTTTGGTGATAGCCATTCTTTCATCTGTTG
>JABFYK010000223.1:0-19554 GCA_018849495.1 Termitomyces sp. T123_Mx157
GGTATTTCGATCATGCAACACGGGTCATTTTTCGGGTTTTCAATTGAAATGTCTGTTATCACGCAACTCAGTACGTGGATGGGATTTGTAATTTGAAAAAGGAGTGGAGACTGATTTTCGACTGGAGTGGGAAAGAATGCGTGCGCACAAGTTCATGAACAGTTTCATTGTTTATCATTGGCTTATTTTTTCATAGCTCACTTATACAGGTTCCATTCCTTAACTTGATGGCTCAGATACAACATCGTGCGGGAGGTGTTCACATTCGTATGGGTGGAAACACGCAGGATTTCGCGTATTGGGTAGACTCGATACCTAATGGTCATGCAACATCAAAAGAAAACTCGGATTCCAAAAATCCCGTCCGTCCCATTTCTTCCTCTCGCGTCGATAAGGTGCTGACACTGTGATTATCACTTTCCAACATATCAGACCCTCACTCCTGCTGTATTGTATAGTGACGAACTCTTCTACCTTGCGGCGAACATCTCTTCCCTTGTCAACGTTAGATGGTACCTCGGTAGGTAATCAGATTCTACATCAGCCCTGACTCATGTTGGAAAATCAGGTATACCTTTCAATGATACGAATTGGCGCCTAACTATCGCTGAAAAGGGTCAAGCCATCCTCGGAGATCACCTCATCGGTCTGCAAGCTGGAAACGAACCAGACTATTATTTAGGGTGAAATTTTTCTCCTTCATTGAAGACTATAGTCGACTCATTCTTATTGATCTCAGTCATCAACATCGCGTGGAACCATACGGACCAGCCGAGTACGCAAATGAGTTCCAGAGTCTTGTTCAAACCATAAACGACAACTCCAACATTCCAATTAAGAACATGCTTATCGGACCAAGTCTTGCTAGCGGACCTTGGGAGCCTCAACAAGTCTGGGATGTCGGCTATCTCGATAGATTCAAGGATGTGCTAACTGCCATTACAATGGAACAGTACGTATCCGATTGCTGCCTCTTCTAGCTGTCTGGTTGTTTACTGACCGCTGATCCATAGCTACCCAAGCAACAACTGCTACGCTACATATGGCATTGGTTCATACGTTGATCCTCAAGAGACTTTCCATGAGTTCCTTACACATAATGCGGGTGTGGAATTGGTTAAGCCGTATCTTTATTCCAGTAGCCTAGCACAGGGAATCGGAAAACCATTCATCATGTTCGAGACAAATAGTGCGACGTGTGGTGGCTTGCCTGGTATCTCAGACTCTTTTGGTGCAGCCCTTTGGGCGCTGGACTATGGCCTGACCATGGCGGCATCTAATTTCTCTCATGCGTTACTCCATGTTGGTGGTCAAAATGTTTATTATAATGTGCGCATATTGTGTTTGGTAACGGATTGATTCTCGTTCTAAGCTCTTCCTGGACAGCCTTTTACAGGTATAAATTTTAATCAATTAGAGCCAAATAATCACTGGTGACTGATTCGGATCGAAATGTTTCCTCAGCCCCACCGACCAACCAATCGTCATTCAACCAATGGACCGTAGGCGCCGTCTTCTACTCTGTGGTCATTGTCTCCGAAATCTTCGGCAAGTCGAATGTCTCGCAAATCGTTGATGTCAGCAACAGCGGGCTCTATACGCCTTCGTACGCCAAGCGACATCGAGGCCTTGTAGGGCATGAGTGCAGTGGGGTCGGTATCCAAGAACAATGATGTTGTTCTTGCATGCATAGTCAAGGAAATCGAGGGAGTAATGGGAGTTGTGGCCATCAAGGATGAGGACTCGGGTGTGTCCTGCTGCCTTCTCTTTTGTTTCATGATCAAACACATCCTCTAACCATACTCGGCCTAGCTTCCCATCTGTCTAACCATTTTCTGAACATGAGATACTGATGTTAAAGATTAGACATGATCTATCCAACATCACAAAGGTGCACAACCCACAATGCATCCGCGACATCGTTCTCATTCCACTTTTGCATGAAGTTCTAGCCCTTGAAGATGATCAATGACCGCGCCATTGTACCATCAGCACAGATGGTGACAATTGCAGTCACATTCTCGCGATCTGCACCACCCTGCTTGTGCTGAGTCTTTGTTCCTTGACAACCAATGACACACTCTGTCATGTGTATTCCGGTGGGAAATCCACTTTCATCCGTGCCGTCAATGTTCTCCGGTAAGATCCTAAGCTCGACAATATATTTCTTGACAATTTTGAACCAGGATCCTGCCGGGTTTAGAGACTTTGCACGCTGCATGTTAAGAGGCACAGACCAATGGGCCTGGAGATGTGAGTGATGCCGGCTGAGGAATTTGAACACCCATTTCTTTCCAAGCTTCTCACAATCCATGCCAAGTCTGCTTTCAATTACAGCATTCGCGTATCTTTCAATCTCAATGTGGGTAAGAGGGAATCCCAGCTGTGCAGACTCACAAATGAATTCCACGAGTTTTGCTTCTTCAGTAGGTCTAACATTATTGTCCCCGAGACTTCAATTGGGCTTGGATTGCTCACATATATAGGGATGAAATGTATATATAGTTATACACGGCCAGGAGGAGTGAGTGTTCTGAGGATGGAGGGAGCAATGTAGAGTGATTGTTGTATGATTATAAGTAATAAAATGCCGCTTGTCCATACAAACATCTGTCAACAGGATCACTCTTCAGAGGTTTTGGTGACGAGTCCACTTATTCCTGATACCTGCACTGTATATGGTGAAAACATCAAGATATGTGCTATTTTTTGTAGGTCTGGAAGGACCTTGTTGAGAATGGTGCAGTTTGTCCTCAGGACACCGACCCCTCCTGGCCATGTATACCTCTAAGTCCATATCATACTTCTGTGATAATGAAGCAGGGGAAGGCAAAAAGTCAGAAAAATAAAGTTGCAACAACTTTTTCACCCAGTCCTATTGTATCTGTCATCCAATGCCCCTCAAACTTGGGCAGCTTTTAGACAACATATATACACTACTTTATACTCAATATTGATGAAAGCTATGAAAAACTCCAGTCATGAGATGAGCTTGTCCCAAGAAAGGGTCATGTCTCAAGGAAGGTTACTACACTGTAAATGTTATCACACAGGTCAAATACTACTGTAAATCAATTCATGGCACTCTTTTTATGGCTTATCAAAACACTCAAAGGGAATTTTGAATTTTATATTCTTACTATCGTTTCTTGCCACCAAGCAATAGGATTTTGATAATGCACATAGTGACATCATCAGAATATGAACCTGCACCTTCGGAACAGATGGTTAAGTTCACTGTTGCTGTGACCCACTTGGCTATAGGCTTAAAATATCATTCTTGGTGGTAGAATTCCTGAAGCTCGTGTGATAAGAGCCACTAAAAACAAATAATTCAAAATGATAAAACACTTAACGACGCCAGCAGGATTTGAACCTGCGCCCTCAAAGAGGAACAGATTATCAAGTTCGAATCTGTCGCCGTAACCACTTGGCTATAGCGCCTGTTACAAGTTCACATATACTGTCTCCGGATCCAGATCGAGTCGATTGGCCAATCCTCAGTCCAGTCTCGGAAAGTTTAACAGGGCTAGACCTGCGAGAATCAAAGCAGAGGCACGTCCTGCTTATGGATCAGATATAAATGACCGAGAAATCGCCAGCGACATCGCTGAAGACACGAACAACGCATGCGGAAGTATAAATAAGTTTTTCGCCTAGTTTCACGGCTCGCCTTCGAAGGAGGTTGAAAACGACTTGGTACAGCTTTGTACACTCCTTGATAGTCGCCTACTTCCAATCCATTGTGCTATGTTTACCTTCAAAGTGATTACTTTAGTGTGTACTAATACACAACCGAGTCGTATGTTAATGTTCGACTTTATTTGATAATTCCAAGATACTCAAAAGTGTCTTTCCCGTACATTCTTCGGGACGGAAGCGAGACCAACAAGGTATGTAGGGAATGGCCAAAACCCTCAGAATATCGAGCCTACCGCATCCCCAATCTCCGTCTCGACTTGATCAACATCATTCTCAATGGTCCTGGCCGTGTCATCCACCAAGTCTTCGATGCACGTTTCACACGCCGCAGGCTGTTAATACCCAGAGTTTGCATATAGAACCGTGTCCAGAAGGACTTGATACTTACAAAATTGACCCCAGCGTTGATGGCGTCAGCGAGGCATACACCATCAGTAGTGAGATCTAGCAGATAATGTTTGCGGAGCATACAGAGGAGAACTGGATGCAACTTACTGGCACCTTCTTCGGCAGCAGCTTCGACACATGCTACCACTAAAAACAAACACATTCGGACCCATGTTTTCAATGGTGAGTTAAATATAAATATAGGACAGACCTGTAGGAGCGAGGGCAGCAACACAAGCTATAGTTGAATATGATTAGGTTGGTAACATAATTAAGTAGAACCCGAAAATACCACCGATGTTGCACGACGAGCGCATGAAAACATGGCCGGAGGGAAGAGCGACGATAGTGTGAATCATGGCAAAAATACTGATTACAAAGCCGAAATGCATCTCGACAAATCACTAGTGGGAGATAGTTGGACTCAGGTAGAATTTCAGGAAGGATCGTAAGTCTTGACCAAAGCTCGAGAAAACGAAAGGGACGAAAAGGCGAGCGAAACTCGGAGTTTTTAAACGGCCTCTAAATTGTAGCCATCATGATGAAGTGGAGACATCGGTGGACATGACAGATGCAACCACAAACTTGAATAGATCAGCAGATGCTTGACGCGGAGGCACACAATATTATCATTCCAGCAGCCAAAGAAGAAGTAGTATCAACCGAGAGATCTGACCTTAGACAAAAGCGCCATCTTCCAATGTGATTGTTGGGTTGCCTGTATTTGCAACTACTTGAAAGTTCATTCAACTTCAAGCCCCTTCCAGACAAAAAGTGTTGGTATCTGCCAGCCGCTGTCCTTGCAAATGCCAGTAAACTGTCAGCCTCCTGTCTCAGTTGTATGTTTGACACAAGGTGTGTATATGGCTTGGGGCTGTTAACAACTGTCTCTAAGTGACGAAGGGCCTCTTCTGGGGCAGCAAGAGCAAATGATCAGATCGGGTGCTGACCGAGCTGGTCTTGATAAGATCTAGAGATAAGGATATGTCATAGGCAACTCGAGCAACTCGACGAATTTTACGCCGATTCTGTATGAGATTCCTGTCAATGGGATCTACGGGTGCGTTTTCTAGAACCTACGCATAATTTTTATCTTGACACCACAGTAAGATGGGTTGTGCAATGCCGCGGTAAAACATCCAGTCTTCTGGTTCAACGACGGCTCTATCGTTCTTCATGTTGAAAACCAGGCCTTCAAAGTGCACAGGACGCTACTTTCGCGTCATTCACACTTCTTCGCTGAAACAGATCTCTCCGCCAATAGGAATGACGGTTCTGATCTTTCGTTTGATTCATATATTTCTCTTGATGAAAGTCGGAGTGTTCGAGCCAGGGACGTTGAGGTCCTGTTAGAGCACCTTTACCATGATGCGTGAGTCTCAAAGACAATGTGGAAAGCTTACATTTCGAAATGGATGTGCAGTTCTCTGCTTTCAGAAGACCAATTTCCTCGATTGGCTGCTGCTCTGCGAGTGTCCAGCCCCAAACAGCTCGATTTCCCATCGATACATGCCCTAACAATGAAACGCTTGGTTTCAGTCATACCAACAGAATACTCGCCCGGATTTCTCCCTGATGATCCCGAGGAGGCGTTGGAGCTAGCTAACGAGTATGAATTACCTTTGGTGAGTTAATATTGTCTTGTAAGAATTGACCTTGTGAGATTGATATCTCCGCAAAAAAATCGGCAGATGCGGAAAGCCTTATACTACCACTTCGTGACATCACCAAGTTCTTTTTTCGATGCAGTATCCGATCATACCCAATCTCTTGGTGACTCGCCTCGACTGTCTGAAGCTGATCCAGACACAGTCAAACATGAAGCTGCCAGTCACCCAAGACGTCCACTCTCTCAAACTGATGCAAAAATTTGCGCGCAGTTGATGGAACGAATCATTGAATATTTCACACCCATCCTCTTTACGCCTGCGACAACCCCACACATGGCATGTACGGACGTATTCGCGGATACTTGGATGTCGTTGGTGATACAGCCGGCCATCGAGGACGATGGAGTCTACAAGCCTCTCGAAACGCTAGAGCGTATCAAAAGCATCGATTGGGCAGATGCAGGATTGTGTGCGGAGTGTGTGAAGGAAAAGAACGAAGAGTGGACTCAAGAACAGCAGCATATTTGGAATACAATGGATACTTGGCTCGGCCTGGAGACATGACAGACGATTCCTGCGTCTATGTAGACCGATCAAGATCGCTTTGAAAATATCAACGTGGCCTGATCTTCACAACTGTACAGGAATAAGCATCCCGCTTTCATCCCTTCTTCCTCCCAGTACTCTCTCATCTTTCGTGGCACAGCCCTCTGTGTTTGACTCTCAGAGTCATATGTTATACGATTTCACTGGAAGCTTAAAGGAACAATTACTGACGGATTGGCCCAGTATACTGACTGAGTAGAGATCATGTCGTAGTCTACTCAAGTAATCTACATGTACGGTATAAGATTATAAACGAGTCCTTGATATATTTCCTTGTCGGAGGCGTCTAGATGTGTAATTAAAGAATGCTTGTGCTGTTCCAAACCTTCCGCTGGTAACTTAGAATGACGGGTATAAAATCAAGTAATCCGAAGTCTGGCCAATAGGTATCGATGAAGTGAATCTGAGTGTCTTCACAACACTACAGAGTAATCAATTGTCAGGCAAGTAAAACCTCATGAAGGCGAAACTCGCCTGCCAGAGAAGGTAGTCACTCAAGCGCTTTACGCCGCTAGTACGTACCAAAACGTCCAGCGGTGGGCTGCCACCCAGCGACGTTAGCAGTTGTCTATCTATGTCGTCCTCCGTGATTATCCTGTGGGTTTGAACCGGTAAATAATACTTCAAAATTGACATGATCACGACGAACCGGTCATCGTTCGAGGCGATAGAATTCCGGACACAAGATTGGACAGCCAACGTTATTTCATAACGAGAGGCGTACGGCATGTGAAGGTTGAATATTGCACTACAATGGTGTCAATAATTCGTTGACCGGACAACAACAGCACGAACACGTTATTATGGCGTGTCATGCGCTCTGCCCTGCGTACTGCCTTTTGAACCGATGCTGGGAGTAGCGCTACATTTCCCACGACATTCAGCCGAACACCGTATTTATTCAAAAGGTCGCTGTAGAAATCAACTACACTTGAGATAGGAGCATCCAAGTCGACGACTAACCCATGCGAAGCAATTTCTATGAGTTTCTCTTCTGCTAGGCTCATCAACGCCTCGACTTCATCCTCTGGCCGATTGAAGTTATCGATTGCAAATGCAAATACTGACACGCATTTTATGTTCAGTCGATAGCAGATTTCTAGTATCTGTAGACATTCAAATATTAATTGTCAAAGTATTTCCTGGAACTATGTGTAAGAAACGGTACTCACCCTCCGTAAAACTAAGAAGCCTTCTTTGTGACCTTCTTGGATTCTTCTCTGGTGACTTCTCGCATACCGTCGGTTTCCATCCATAATGAACGCAACATGTCTAGGAGTAGGTCCAGCAACAATGACAGTAAGGAGGAACCGTTGCGCCTTTTCGACGACCTTGTTTTTGAGCCACCGTAAGGCTTTGCGGAGTCCGAGCATTTTGGAAATTCTGAATACGTAGCCGTGGGAATGTATTCATTTCTCCATTTGTCATGTGACGCGCCTAATTGTAGTTTCCACATCCTTATAGCACTGGCACAGTATGGCTGGTGTGAAACCTTCAACATCCATTCTATCGCGTAGTTCGACTTCAAGCTCTCTAGCTTCTGAGAGTAGGCTATCAACTACAACCCAGGTCAGAAATCCAATCTCTGTACGGCTTTACAAAGTCTTGAGCAGCAATTTCGACGACAATGCGACCAAAGAAGCCTTACAGACCCTCTCAGATCTCTATGTGACCTCAAAAGCTGAAAAACTCAACGAACAAGGCTCTTTATCATCACACGAAGATGTCGAGAACGAATATCACGAGCATGGGATGAATCATGCTGCTGTAGTTGCACCTGATGAGGCGGTACCTGGAGAATTGGCAGCTCGAGCTCGCCGTCACATGCGCAGAGATATGGAGAACAAACTCAGGCAAGGTAGCGAGCAATTCTTGAAGGCGTTTGGGGATGTGGATCAAGTGTGTGAGTCCATCATAGGTGTAGTCAGTGGGTGATTGATTGTCTTGCAGAAATTGGACGAATTGCAGCAACATATCAGTGCCATGCGGTTGAGTTGTGATGAGGCAGAAGACCAGTTACTGCTGACCACAGACTCAAGCAGAATTCTGCTTGAGCGAGCTGGTAGCCTCCGGCAAGAGAGGTATGCGGATTCTAGTAATCGTTCCGTTCCATCATCGAATACTTCCTCAGACAGGATGTTGAAAATAAAAAATCCGTTGCCACAGCCTTTCTAGCTCGGTTTACCCTTACAGAACAGGAGAACGAGGCCATCATTTCGCGGGATGAACCTGTCGGACCTATTTTCTTCGCTGCCATGGATAGAACAGAGGTCATTCGAGACGATTGCCGGATTCTCATGTCAGGGGAGGATGGACCGACGCAGGTCGGGTCAGTTGTGCAACTTACTCTTCAGACTCAATATCTCACTATCGGATTTAGTATAGATATCATGGCGTCGACCTCCTCAAGCCTGGAGCAAGGTTACGAGAAGATAGTTCGCTGGTGTTCTCATGAGTTCCGGCAAAAAGGACGTGAGCTTCACTTTGAAGTCACTACTACAATGCGAGAAGCTGTCAAGCGATTACGAAAACGTCCCGAGTTGTTAACGTCAGTCGTGTTATTCTATCTATCTGCATCTGCATTCTCTACTTATACCCATCTTTTTTCAGAGAAGTCCTCGGCTTCTTATCTCAAACTCGCCAGACAACGTTAATGTCTTCCTTTGTAACCGCACTGACAAGAGGAGGACCTTCGGGTCTGCCACGCCCTATCGAACTTCATGCCCATGACCCGCTTCGATACATCGGAGACATATTTGCATGGGTTCATCAGGCCGTAGCGGCGGAGCGTGAACTTCTTGAAACACTATTCCAGGTAGCAAACCACAGGCGTATGGTTGGCAGTGTTCGTATCTTCGATGGCAGGAGCGAGGAGGAAGATTGGATTAGAGAACTCATGGATCTCTGCGTCGAGAAGTTGTGTATGCCTCTCAAGGTAGCCAGGATTATCAAATACTTTGTTACTGACCTTACCCCTTTCTACCTAGGTTCGGGTACAGCAAACCATCCGCTCCCAAGAAAGTAGCATTATTTCGTATAAGATCGCCAATCTCATGCAATTCTACATGCTGACTATGCGACGTACAATCGGAGATGACGCCCTTCTGTCGAAGACTCTACTTGAGTCAGTTTTCCGCCCTATTCTGTTCATATACATGATTGATTGGCAGACAGGGTCACAGACGTCGCTTATTCAGTATTCTACGAGTCCATATCGACACAAGGTCGAATACTGTCTCGTGTGCAGCTTGTGAGTCCACTTGATTCCATCATGGATTGCCCACCTTCATCGAATACTGTCATTGAAGGAAAGTAATGATGTGTCTTTAACGCCTCCCCTCGCTATCTTGGATCATGTCCAAATATTACGGGAGATCATGAGCGTTTATCAGTCCTCACTTATAGAAGAAGATGAAAGCGAACAAGCTGCTGGTTTTGAGAAGATCCTGGATATTATGGTCGACCCCGCGATCGAAATGATCACTAGGACGAACGAAGAGAGATCACGCCTTGGAACGAAGTGGGATCAGCCTATATATGCCCTTAATTGCCTGAGTTATCTTGAGGCCCGCTCTATAATGGTACCCGCTACGCACTTCTTACCCTTCCCAGACTGCCCTAGAATCGTTTTCATTCACGCGAGAAAAACAAGCATCTATTAGAGCTCTGGTCGATGAACGAGTGTCTTCACTGATAGAAGAACATGTACGTGGACCGTCTTGTTCCACTTTCAAACCTCATATCCGTCAGTATGCGAACATCATGGTCGATGCACACATCTATCGAGTCGCAGCAATATGTGCCAACCGCGCCACAGATGTAAAAGTCCCTTCTATCTGTTTGTCTTCCTACTCAAACTCATTCAGGAACCTCTATCACGAATCCCTTCAATGCAACCTCCCGAGCTGCAAGCCACACTGCGGAGCTTCTCACTCTGGCTATCCAGTCCAGATGTCGTTCAATCACCGCGGCTGTCGCAACTCACGGTGCAGCACCTTCATGCAACGATTCATCAGACTGCCCTTGAACGAATGGTTCGTGCATACGGCTTGATCTGTGAGGAGGTCAAGAGGCCCGAGAATAAGTACGAGGCGGCATCGACGTTGTTAGGCAGTGAAAGACCTTTCGGTCAAATCCATCTGCTTCGTCAGATACTTGGAATTACTGATCAGGACGGGGAGGCGGCATGAGTCATGTTTCGACATCAGCATCATTATAAGGCACAAGGAGATAATCTCAACGATCATAGACGCTTATATGATCACGCAACAAAACGTGAACACCTCGTGGAAACCCCGTGAATACCTCGTGTACTTCAGTCTCAGTAAAAATCAATCGAGCATGTAAATTCATACCAGTACCCATATCGAGCTGATTCTGCCTATTACGACGAAGTTATTTCTTATATCTACTGTTCTCGGTTTTCTTCAAGCTGTTCCTTAAGAATTCGCCTGAATCGGCCGGTACAATACACGCCGTTCTCCTTGAAGAGCAACAACGTTATTATATTTATGCTTGAGGTAACCTGATCAAGCCACAGATTCAGGTCACTAATAGCCGCGTTTCCTACAGACGACACGTCAGTCAAAGTATTTTGACTCGTTATACTCCCTGCATCGTGGAACAGGAATTATAACAACAAGTATTCCGATGACAAAACAACTTGATCATTCCAATGTCCGGGTCGCAGTGGATGGCACTCATTTCGCTTGTGATCATGTTCCCTCGTCTCATGGCCCCAGAGAGCGGCGTTATAAGCGCCATAGCAGGTACAATGAACGTGCAGAGGCAAGACAGTCATCGTGTTTTTTTCTGCTTCAACCGAACTTGTCTGAAGACCAGCCTTCTCTAGCGCTCAAATTTTACGACAGAAAAAGGCCGAAGAAGTGGTCGCAGATCAACTAATCAGGATAACGAATCTGACGTCCAGAAAGCTTATAGTAAATACACTCAACACTCGAAGCCGGAAAGGGCCCGTGTTGAAGGTTCTAACGGTGAGCCTCAAGATGTCCTTAAGACTTCCTAGTCTCATGGACGACCATATCATAAGGACTGCAACTCGGTTCACCCTACGAGTGTGATGGCCGTCAGGAATCTCGAAGACCCAAACGATGCACTGTAGGGCCTTTTTACTCCTGAAAATCATAATGGATTTCACATTCATTTTCATGCCCAGCGAAGACAAGACGCACGTGTTCTACCTATCGTGGCGCATGTTGACACGAGCACTTCAAGAGGACAATCCCGCAAAGCACGCCAACGAAATCCTGAGCCCGAGCCTCGGGATAACATTCAAGCAGGGGACCTCTCAGACCATCTGATTCAATCCAATAGAGCCACATGGGCTAGTTCCCATCTCTGGATTTCAGATCGGCCACCACAGGGACCTCGCACACAAAACGAATCTCGAAGAAAGAAGCTGAAAAAACATGCCGCATCCGAAGCACTGCGCTCGGGACCTGAAAAAACTCATCGACACATAGATTCTTCAAACCAGGTAGTTGGTATATCTCTCAGAGAACATATCGTAAACCAGAATCAGCTGGCCCCGTCCTTACAGCCCCGGGCCTTCTTGAACTCTAGAGGATACTCTGACCATGCCGTTAATCTGCATACACTATCAAAGAATGGAAGTTCCGGATCTCCAAGAACTTGGTGGACATTCATAACCAAGAATGTTGAACGCTTACGTCGTAAAGTAACTGATCTGAGGTTTTTTAATCCTGAGCGTCCGAGCCCGTCGCACACCATAGTCAATGAATCGACTTCTTCATCTTCCTCCGACCCACGTGAAGCAACCAAATCTAGGTCTCATCTTCTGCCAGGGGAACCGCGAGACCGCGGACCCCTCCCCACAAGTGCAGTGAAATTAAAACACGTAAGTCCCGAGTTCAGGGAGCTAAACAGCATGCCAGTGGCAGGTGTTAACACCTTCTCAAGGCAAAGGCGCAAATCTTGGTTTCAACGAGTAAGTCCTTCGTACATTCACTGATATCTCATTCAATCTCATCCCTTTTTCTGATATTTGAGACGATATCAGGTAGTAAATTTATAGAGGTGTTCTAGATGGAGTCAAATTTCAACTTCGTGCTTATAAAGTGAGTAACTAAGTATCTGCATCTTTCGTGGTGAATCGGACAATGATATTTTATGGACGTACTTTTGACACCTAGGTTAATGTCTCTTGATGGTTTTTGTCATCTTCCTCAACATCAGTGTTAATCTTGTCGGCTTATGCGCAATTCTCGTTTTTGTAAAAGGTTGAGCCGGGATGACCGAATTGACATACTTATTAGGACAATGAGTCCTTTTGTCTAACAACAAAGCACACAAGGTTAATGCAGGAACAAGCAACCCTTGTCACGTTCTCCTAAGAATACATCGTGCACAGCCGCTATGTGGCAAAAACAAACACGACGTTGATACATAAAAAAGTCACGGTTCACCTGATAGTTAGAATTTTGCGCGCTCAAATTCTTACATGCACACTCACCCACACACAACACAACCTGAAATGGCGTGCTCATCTCGAGCAGCAGATCGACGGATGTCCGCTCGCGCCGTCGCTAGCCGACGTAAGGCAGATGTGACAACATACACATACACATACAAGTTAGTCAAAGCGGACGAACTTGATCTGGGACAGATTCGAGACTCCGAAGGCAATTTGTGGTTTATGGTTGAAGAACGATGTCATAATTCTGATGATACTCGATTGGGGCGCCATCATCAACTAGTGGATGATCATAATTATCATAATAGTAATGGGACGACGACTTCACGAAGACCACGAGAAAGGGCTCGGGAGAGACTTGGAGGGAAGCGCACTGTTACGTTTGTGTCTAGTCACACGAACCCTCAGCAACACCCGGCGTTGGCAAGAGATCCATCTAATGCCAGTATGAAGAGAGGACAAGGAGAGCACCGTGACAACTTACATACGTTCGTCATGGACACAGCATTCGAGGCTCGTTGTTGTACCACCCCGCTAGACGCAGAATGGGCACAGTGGGCGATACATGCAACTTCAACGAGAGGGGGATCAAAGGGGGCAGAATCCAGCAAGGGGGATGTAAATTCGAAAAGAAGCATTACGCCTAGGGTAATTAATGGCTCATTGAGCCTCGAAGCTTAGCTGGTGACTCCCGTGATAGAATCCGACCTGACTCATAGATTCGTAATCTCTCGAACAATGTTATACTTGCAGCCAAGAAAAGTCCCGATCGAGTACGAAAGTGATGCAGACTCGAGAGGGAGCGCTACTTCTAGAGTGGTCAATCATTCCTTAACGACAGTTAAACCACTCAGTCGCTCAGTCAGCGCGATAAAGAAACTCACTTCTCTGACGTACGTCTCCGAGATGAGCCCGGGACACCTGCGAGAATCAATTCCACTAAGCGTACCTCTCGTAAATGTCAACTTCGAGATATAATTACAAGGAATGAAAGTGCAACGCGAAACAAGAACTCGGACCATGTGCACAGGAGTGAGAGCTCAACTCCTGATAATTGATGGTGAAGCTGAGCTGATAAGTGAATGAACCTGTTGAGTAGTGACTTACACGACCGTACGTCCATATCTCATATTACGTGGCTCTACGATCGGTATATGCTAGTCTTTCCGATAAACCTTGATTATTTTCAGCTACTTATCTTGGGATACACGGAAAGCCACCCGCAGTCGAACAACATTATTTTGTGTGACTGAGGGCGAGCACATCGCTAACATACTTGACTTGCCTTTTTACTTACGATCATTCCTGTAGACTCAACTGTATTCGTCTGCAGAACTGAATGTCGGAAGGACAGTCCGTGTAGAGCACATAGAAATGTAATTTCTACTTAGCATACACTCAGACTTGTAATGATCTATCGGGCGAAATATAATGAGTATTGTGACACACTGATCAAGAAAACGCCCATAGTATAAATGTACTACCAGATATATATATAAGGAAGAATTCTCTCAGGCACATAAGTGATCGATTGATCAATTGGCCGTGTGCCGTAAAGGGAGGCTGTGCACACGATTCAGGGCTGCTATAAGGGGCTGCAGTAATATTATGCTCTGAATATTGAATGATGTATTGAAGACGTCAACGAAAAATTCCCAGCCAAGTATGGTATAGTCCCGAAACCGCCATTGTCCATTAGTCTCTAGTCAATGACCCAGGTCTTTGGTGACTGTATCGACTTCTTCAGCCTTGGTATCGGTCGCAGCGGTTTTTTCATACGAGTATATTGAGTGCATCGAGGAGCTTGAAGTCCCTGACCAGAAAGGTCCGACGGCGCTTTGTCGTCATTGCGGTTAAACTCGACAAGGACTGCATGGGCATCGCGGAGGACACGCTGGTGAACGTGGTTGGCGTCCTTGGAAGACAGAGCATCCGGGTAAGGCGAGTAGCGGAAGGTGGCGACGACGTTCTTGCAACCGACACGGAGCCGCGACCAGGGACGAGGCTGAGCTCGCACTGCAGCGCTTGGGTAGAATCCATGCGTCGTTGTGCTGCAGCCAGTCAGTATTGGACCGGAGGCGTTCTGGGGTCACTCCGGTGTTGAAACCGTGACACTGAACAAGTCCCCGCGGCTGAAGATACCCCTGAGAGAGCGCAGATGGCGCAGGTATGTCAAATATGTATGATATGACTGATTCTTGTGTTCCCACTGCTAATTATTATATCTCCGCCTCCTATCTCTATATTCATGACTTCGTGGGTGTCAAGGACAAGAATTACATGCAACAACACGATGATATCACGATGGGTGTTCTTCGATGCTACAGGGAGCATGCTTGGGAGCATCTTGCTCGGACTCAGGTATTCTTCCCTCTGAAGAAGGAATATGAATTGTTTAGCACTTGAAGATACACTCATTAACTAAAAAAGGCGATTCCCGTATTCTTTGTCATTTTACCTAATTTTTATGGGGGGCGGCCAAGTTTTGGGGGTCCTAAAAACCCAAACCGCGATTGAGCCAAATGTGCTTGAGAATTACGAGTGTACTAAGTCTAAATAGCCTATTCCGACGGGTTTTCCGACTTTCCAATCATTGTGGCTGATTCCCAATGGGGGTCTTTATGTTTCGCGGGCTTTGTTTGTCCTTGACTGGACTTTGGCGTGTGATGGCTTTGATGGAGACATATGCCCATACAAAGTTGGATGTACTATGATATTGAGTAGGACTATTATGTTCAGGTGCCCAATCCCCCAGTCACCTCTTAAATTGGTTGATCTAAGTCTGCATTATCATCGACCCATTCTCCGACCCAAGGTGGACAGGGCAACCGTGGTCACGGAAGGGAGCTAGCGGTTTCAGTGGCGTTATATGTGAGCAGCAGAGTCGACGCATCCATGAGCTCGAAATGATAAATCCGGACTTGGTATGCTGAAAAAGTTGACCTGCTATTCTGTTGACTTAGGGTTGCTATGAGTTGACGTTAGCGTTAGATGACACCTGTCTTAGGTCAATGGACACTCGGGCTTCTTGTATTACGTCTATGGACTCAACGTCACAATGACCGAACCACTGCTCAACGGATGTGGGTTGAAAGGGGCCGGTGAAGGTCGGCGAAACAAAGAAGGGCTTAATTGGGACTTTTTTGCCGTAAATCTTAAGAAGTTCCGGCTCTTTTAGCTTTGGCTCACAGCTCGGTCACATTCGCTCCGAGGTTACCGCAGCCTCTGGTCGAATATAAAAAGGGCAGAATCACTATTTTCTCTCAAAGCTTGAACGCTAACCATGTCCCCTTCAATCCTTCAAGATCTTGACAATGTAGGATCCTTTTCAATTACAGGCGCTCCCACTGCTACCGATAGTTCTCATGAAACAAAATCCATCGAGTCCGAGATTGCGTCAGAATTTCCGAAATGTATACCTCCGACACACTCAGCGCGTGCTTTGGTGCTTTGTTTTGACGGCACTGGAGATCAGTCAGTATTGCAAAATGTTTGTGCTATCGGTCCTTACCATACTAACTTGATAATGTCGTAGGTTTGATTCAGATGTGCGTCCTTGCGTCGTTTCTGTGCAATCAAACTAATTTTATTGATGTGGCGGTCAGAATTCAAATATCGTCGAATTTTTCACCATGTTAAAGAAGGATGATCGAGCAAAACAGATGGTTTATTATCAGGTATGATCTTGCGTAGAGCACCTTCTTATTCATGGTTTTCAAAACCGCAGGCCGGTATCGGTACATACACGTCGCCAGAGATTGCGACGCCGTTGGCTGCTAAAATATCCAAGGTCAGATTTCTTGCGATGATTGAGACTATACCTTAACCCACTCCGCTACAGACTCTGGATGAGATGATCGCCTGGAATCTGGATGCGCATGTGATGGGTATGGCATCGATAATTAACACGGCTTTAGCACAACTGATGATGGAGCGTGTCAGATGGATATGAGTTTTTGATGCAGAATTGTACGTAGTTTGCACTAGTGCCGCTGTGCCAGCCTATTCGCCGCATTTCTAATTGGTGCTCTACAGACAATGCAGGGGACCGTATCTGCATCTTTGGCTTCTCAAGAGGTGCATACACCGCACGCAGTCTCGCGGGAATGATCCATAAGGTGAGATTACATACATATCCCTACCACGAAGTTCTCCCGCATTAATACGCTCCTCATCGACAGGTCGGGCTTCTGCCAGCATGCAATCATCAACAAGTTCCCTTCGCATACAAGATGTTTACCCGCATCGACGAAATCGGGTGGCAGCAATCGAACGCGTTCAAAAAGGCTTTTTCCGTCGACGTCCCAATCGAGTTTATAGGCGTATGGTCAGTTGACTTTCAAGTTCTCACTAACGTAACTTTCCCTAATCAGACAACACAGGGACACTGTCAACTCTGTAGGACTGTTTCCACGCCGTCTCCCTTTCACTACGTCGAATACAATCGTTCGTACTTTTCGGCATGCCATCGCGCTAGACGAACGACGGGCCAAGTTCAAAGCTAACCTTTGGAACCGTCCTAACGAGAAAGAAGTCAAGATGGGAATCAAGGGACAAACACCTGACGTAGCGGAACGCCAGCAAGACGACCATAATCCCATTGGCGATTTCGGTAAAGGTGGACCTAAGGGAAAGAAGAGATTACGCAAGATGGAACGTCAGTATGCCGATCATCTAGAACGCCCAACCGATGTGGAAGAGGTACGCCCGCTCCTACTATTCCAACAACTCTATTTGACATTTTCACCCTTGCAGGTCTGGTTCGCAGGCTGCCATTGTGGTAGGTCATATACGTTTCAGATGCGGATATGGATTTTCACTCACTCTATTTGCTTGAGATGTGGGAGGTGGATCAGTCGCCAATGGAACACCTCATACCCTCGCACGCATTCCTCTTCGATGGATGATCCGCGAATGTTTCAAGGCTGACACAGGCATCATGTTTCTATCAGAGTCTCTTAAGACTCTTGGACTTGATCCTGCTAGCCTCTACCCCTACGTCCAGAAACGTCCGCCTCCTCTCTCAGGTGCTGGTGCGCATGTGGAGCAGCACATCCCTTCCGCTACAGATCGCAAGGCGGAATCTTTGGTCCAGGCTGTCAAGGTTCCGCTCAACGTGATGTCCGAGGAAGAGCACGAGCTTAATGACGCAATGTCACCTATCTACGATCAACTGAGTCTAGCACCGTTCTGGTGGCTACTTGAACTGTTCCCAATTAAACACCACTATCAAAAGGGAGACAATTCTTGGTCTTCGTATATGGGCATTAATTTTGGGCGCGGACGTTTCATCCCGAAACAAAAGAAACGAGCGATCAAAGTACATAGGAGCGTGAAGCAGAGGATGGAAGCTCAGTATCCAGATGGAACGAAGTACCAGCCCAAAGCATCATTCGAGAGAGCGCTTGCCATTGGCAATGTGAAATGGGTAGATTAGTTCGTAATTTATTTCTGTATAGACTTAGTAGGCAATCAACTTGCTATAATTTGTGTTACTGACCTATAATGGGTGGAGATATGCTGGTATGGAATGTCTGGTCAGTAGTTGAGACAGAGACCAATGTATGCAAGATGGATGGTCTCATGAAAATTACCTACCACTCTGCGATATCGTGGAGGAGGGAGATGAGTGTGAGAACTATGTACTTGATCCATCAGCGAATTTGGAAATATCTGGTATTCCCTGATTCATTCCCACAGGCTGATGCCATCATAAGGGCCTATCAGACATTAAAAGGGGTTATAAGCATGCAGAAAAGGTTAATGACAAACTATAAGATTTATACCAGGCATGTGAGTAGTTGTAAGGCCTGGTAAGATTAATACCAGACTGTTGTCTCCACAAAATTAGATCAGACTGGTGATTTTCAAGAACTTATGCTACTTAGAAGATCATCTGTAGCTTGTCAAAGGCTGTTGGAATCTGAACCAGGGGGACCTAGATAACACAGATACTAGTAAGTATCTAATCCTCAGTCTGTGTAACAGTGACTCGATTCTGTACCTAGATAACACAGATACTAGTAAGTATCTAATCTACGGTACAGTCAGTACACTCGTCATACTCGTATTTGTATAGATTAAACTCACCCTCAGTCTGTGTAACAGTGACTGAGGGTGTTGTCCGTATCATAGCGTATATATAAGTTCGATGCCTGCTTTGTCCGTGCCACTGTGGCCATTGTGATATGGTGCGAGGGCCGTCCCCTTTGTGTTGTGCGCTTACGGTGTCGTGGCCACCATGGCCCTGGATCCTAACAAAGGCATAAACCATTGACTAGTTGAAAAGCAAAGGATCACAACAGACAACTTTCATATATTATCTAGACTAATGACTGGTCAACATCTACAGTCAATGATATGATTAGACATTCATGTTAAAATGACTACTAAAGTGGGTTTTAAAAAATTCTTTAAATTATGACAGACTAAATGTGAAATGAATGAATTTTTTGAAGATGAAAAAGATAAGGAAATTACCTTTAGGTTGAAGAACAGGGTTCAGAGGGTATAATGTTTTTTTTTATATACAGAGGCAGTTGAATATAACCAGAGTGATACCTTGTTAAAATACTGACAAGAACTATTTACTGGATTAGAGAAGGGGAAGATTTATAGTTGGTTAATTAATAAATAATTATTACTATTTCTAAATAAATTGGTATTTCTATGCATATTTTACTTCTATCATATTCTAAGTATAATAAACCTCACAGTCAGATTCACCAAGAATAGTAACATACAGTGGCTCAAAAAACTGTCCCAATGTTTTATACTTTTTGAAAGATGATATTG
>JABFYK010000224.1:3462-19456 GCA_018849495.1 Termitomyces sp. T123_Mx157
CACTGCCATAGCACATGGAGAAGTTGCACCGCCAGTTGATTTCACACCTGCTTTAAACCTGAACTGTCTCACATTTTCTCGATTCGGCTATTTGGGGCGTCCTTGTTGAATTTTTGTTGCGCACTGAAGGTCAGACGGCGCTAATTTGAGACTGCGGTCACGGTAATCGCGAATTGTGACTTGAAAGTGGGTACGAACGAACAGATTGCTGGGAACTGTATTCATGAGTGGTGTGAGCCGCGAGAAAGCTAGATGGTTGTTTAAAGCTCCGTATCTAGAGCTAGGGTATATATATTTCTTTCGAATTGAAGGCGGGTACTAGCTTACGAGACCAGGCGACTCTGCTATTCCTCGAGGGTCGAGTTCTCAACCCTTCCTCTGTGTTATCTGAGGGCCCTTTGGAGGCTCAGTCGATTCCACCGATGAGTTAGTTCCTTACGCTTGGGCGTTGGGAATCCCTCGAGGCCAAGGTCTGCGTGAAAGCGACATTGAGTCTATTACCCTTCATCAAAAGTCAAATACTTGGAACATACTCTTCCTCTGGTTCCCTATTGAAAATGCGGGTTTTTTTGGTTGAGACTTCTGATATCTGATAGTCAGCGTACGGTGATACTGACCCCGCTGGTGCTTTGCTGGTATGATTTCGGCCACTGAATAAATCTACGAGACGCCTGTCTAACGCCCACTGAGAGATAGTTGTAGCGAAGTAAGAGTTGCAAACTTACCTTACAGCATTTACGAGAATGGCTTTCAGATTCAAGCCGGATTTTAGTGACATCCGAGAGAGTCTTTGTAGTGGCGTTCATTATGAGGTTTGTTTGCAGAGGACAGATGTTGGGCGGAGGTTCAAGACACGAAATGACTGCTCATGATGATGAGCTATTTACATGGGCTTACACCGCCCGTCCTTTGTTCACAGCTTGCCGCATAACAACATAACAACAGCAATTTTTGCGACGGAATGGGGCTTTAAACGGCGGGATCAAGACTCATAGAATCGACTTCCTTGCTAACTTGACTTGGGCAAAAGCAAGAGCATCAATCGTCGGTACATGTATGACAGGGATAACCATAAGGTCGATTGGTGTCGTCCGATTCATCCAAGTCCTAGAGAGGTAAAGGATCAAGCAGTCTTCCAAAATACCGGCATCTTGAGTCAATTCTTCCACGTTGGAAGAAGATAGGATGCTAGCGTATCGCGCGAATAGCAAAAATTAGTGTCTGTGTTCTCTTGGTACTGGGATAAGGCAAGGAGCCTATCTCTTAGTGTAGGTTTGGTCAGAGACTCATCGGGTTAAGACAAGGCTAGATTGAAGAAGTTTATCAGGACACGACCATTGACTCCTACCGAGATATGGCTGGCCAGAGTGCATATTATAGAGCTGGCCAGAGTTCCATTGATGGTATAATGAAACTAGTTCTCACTTGGGAACTGATAATGCACAGAAGGCCTGGTTACTTGGAGACAGCGAAGTGAAGAGTGTTGAACTGCTAGATTTGCCCAAGACGAATAATCGCCTCAAGCTTTTACTCGATAAGATATTGATGCCTGGTCACAGCTTCTGATCCTCTGAGAATCGAGATATGTTCAAGTGTTCAAGCATTGGTAAATTCGGAAGCAAGCCTTGTTTTTGCCGGGCGGCTATGGCGATCAAAAGAAGCCCGGGCCGTTTCCGAATTAGCAAATGGCTTTCACTGCTGAAGACAACCGCGAGCCTGGCTTCACACACGTTCTTCTCATAACGTCTGGAAGTGTCGCTTCGATCAAGGCGCCATTGATTGTGAGGGAACTCCTTGGGGTCCGTCATACCATGATTCTCTTAAACCTCTTACATCTGACGCTCGACAATATCTTCCAGTATCAGAATGTTAAGGTCGAAGTAGTCGCGACGAAACCTTCGCTAGCATTCTACGCCAAGAAGGATATCAACGATGCAAGAATAAGGGTGTGGACGGATGAAGATGAGTGGACAGTATGTATGGACACATTCCCGCGAAGGGCACTTGACTCGATGTGTACAGAAAGACTTCAAAATAGGTGATCCCATCCTCCATATTGAACTCCGTCGATGGGCAGATATTGTACTGGTTGCACCGTGCTCTGCTAATACGCTGTCGAAGATTGCCCATGGGACATGTGATAACCTTGCGGTACTCAATCCATGACTTGCATGCCAGTTCCTTCCCGTCTTACTCATAACTTAGACCTCGCTTATGCGCGCGCTCTCCCCTACAACCCCAACGTACATCTTTCCCGCCATGAATACCCTCATGTATGAACACCCACTTACCGCCGAACATCTTCGCATCGTCCGTGAGGTCGTTCGCTATAATGTTGTTGGGCCAGTCGACAAGACCTTGGCTTGTGGCGATACAGGTACGTGGACTCCAATTCGCGTGAGTACGATTGAAGCTCATACTCCGAAGGCACTGGAGCGATGACTGAATGGCGAGAGATCGTTAAGCTAGTTGTAGATCACTTTAGCCTCGTCAAGAAGACTGAGTGATCGGTATCCAACTTCTTCCATCTGTTGAACCCCCGCATTTCGTTTTGCTGACCTCAATCCTTCTTAGAGACTAGGAAGGTATCATAGCAGCCTTTCCAGACTACATGTATCTATACATTATGGGTAGCGGATTACATTTATAGAATGCTGTAGCTTCTGAGGTCTTAGGTAGTCATCCACGAAAAATATAATTGTTGTATTTCTCTTTATACTTCATCCAATCATGATCACCCCCAAGGAAGGAAGGAATCGTTGCGTCATTGTTCTTATTACCTGCTTCATCAAGGATCTCAGCCATCCGGATGACTCTGCCGCGTGCATGTCGTTGATGTTCTTCCGCCAGGTACTCAGTCCCCGCTTGCAGAAGAAGCTTCATACGTTCCTTCGAAATTGGCCCATTTAAATTCGAGTTATTTTCATCGTCCCTGAGTTTCGTCTTCAATACATCTATGATGTGCTTGATCTCCATTCTGCCCGTAATGCTCGAAAGTAGAAGAATCGACGGATTTTCGAGATGTAATTCGGCATAGGAGGGGGGCTTCTTTTCCTTAGATTTCGAAACGCTCTCCTTCACAAGTGTGAATCTGCATCCTCGATGTGGCCACTTCAATCGGTGATCGAAGTATAGCCGCAGATGATCAGCTAATTTTGTTTGGGACCTGGTCTTGCCGGTAAGATTGAATTCCGACAGCTCCTTTGCATTCTGCACTACAGAATCATGGCATTGACTCCATTGTGGTTCCTTCACCAGCTCCCCGGTGAAGCACTGTGGTGCGGAATGAAATAGCGCAAGAAGCTGGAGGTAATGGATGTAACGGAGAAGATTCTCGTAGTCTGAGATCACGTCCTCGATGGCATTATCACGAGCAGGAGTTTGAAAAGCAGGATGGCCTTCCAAATGTTCACGAGTACGGACCACAAGCTTTGAGAATTCCTTCCAAACGTCAACAATGTGATCAAGGAATGGATATACTTCCGCCACCGGATCCAATTGAGCGGTTTTGAATATCTCTAGGGCTACTGTCAGTTCCTTCTCTTGTACTTCAGTCAGAGCCCATAATTCATCGGTGGCACTAGGATCAGCCGTTTGGGACTCTGGCGCAGGTGTAATGTTGGGTAGTTGTAGCTTGGTAACACCTTTGTGAAGCATTCGAGCATGCTGGAACAAGCGAGAGAGTGCACGCCACAATATACCAAAAGCATATTGTCCCAATCGGCGCTTTACGGATCTTATATCCAACTTGGTGGACAGTTTAAGCTCAGGAAGTTTGGCGATGAAGTCTACAAGGGCTGCGAAAGCAATAGCCATATGCTCCTCTCCGTCAAAATGGCCTCTCGGTACAATTCCATCCGCCAGTCGTCCGGTGTAATACTTTTGACTGTGGCGAATTTTCTCTGCGATGTAAAGGCATGATACTATATGTTCTGCCCGATCTTCTAACATCATCGTTCTGAAGTTGCCAAATATCCTGGTGAAACGCGAAGGCAAATCGGTGTTATTCATTAACGACGCAAGACGACTTTTCTGTACCGCGTTCTGTGACGTGCAGTGTTCCTTCATGAACTCGAGGAGTCCACCGTTGCTGTCTAGGGCGTTTACAGCTACCTGCATTGCCCAGCTATCTCGCTCGTCACGTTCAGTGGACTTCTGGGTGGCAGACAAATGGGCGATCTCCGCAAAGGTGCCATCAGTGGAGATAATGAGGCGCTCGACGGTGCCTAAATAACGTAGGTAGCCTTTTCTGCGGAGATAATTGACGCCAGTCCAACACCATTTCGATATTGGTGTATTATACGGGCAGTCACTGTAGAAGAGCGGAAGGAAAGTAAATCCCAGATAGCAGATAATCAACGTCATAAAGATGATGAGCGAGTAGCCTCCAATTAAGGCGTTCACTGGGAAGAGGAATAGGAAGAGTCCGCCAAAGAACAGAAACAGAGATGTATGTAGAAGCATAGGAATAGAATCCACCACAGTCTTCAAGTTAAAACGACGGATACCGCGAAGAAGGTATGTTCGGATACGGCCTCGGTCGGCAGGAAGGGTGTAACTTTCGGTTGTTTGGATGAAATGGCGAGCCCATTGTAGTGCAAGGCATGCAGCGAGGGCGCATCCGAGACAGGAGAGAAGACTCAGGAACCAAAGTAGGTTACATGTGAAATCTACATTGGTCGGTATGAATGGTGGCGCGAAAGAATTCTGAGTTCTATTCTTCATCGATGCAACTTCCAGCACATTGGGGAAAAAGGATATATCGGTTTCATTGGCGAGTTGTTGAGAGATATGAATCAATGCTTGGATCATCACAGCCTGCTGTTGAGCCATCGTGGCCTGCTCTTGGGACATTTTAGCCAAGATAGCGCGCTCGTTGCTGTTCGGATCGGGCTGGAGCTTTTTGTAACTCTCAATAACGAAAGCAGTCATGGTGGCTGAGAAAAGGCCTGCCTATGGGATCGATTAAATGACCAGATCAAATTCGACGACGAGCAGATTAAGATCGAATTCAGAAGACAACTCACAAAACCCAAGATAGTATTCATATCCTCTCTGATATTTCGAGCCAAAGCTTGATCTTCCTTTGTTGCCTCTGTATTATATGCTAACCAGATTTTGGCTGTGTTGCCAAAGACTTCGGGACCATCTTGATCATCTGTTTCTACAGAACAGCATGTCAAAGAACACGTTGAAGGAATAGTTGTCTGCTCACCTTTGCTATGTTTCCCAAGAATAGTCATATTGATTCGCCACTGAGTCAAAATTAACTTGACGGATGAAAGGTAGAACTGCACGTTCGGAATAAGTACACAAGGCCAGCCGCCACACAAGAAAGGACCTACAATGGTCACAACCTCACAGCATTGGATGAACAAATATGTACCTTCCCGTCACGGTCATAAGTACCATCGGCTTGAAGTAACTTTGACAGAGAGATATACAAGGAGATACATATGTAGTGGTAAGTTGTGAGTACATAGTACATACATTGATGATGAGCATCCACAGTTGCGACCTGGTTATTAAAGGGTGATTGGGTGTCGTGTAGTATCAGGCCTTTTTTTTTTCTTCCCTTCAAAACCTATCAAGAACAAGAACATTCGAAGACCTAGAAACCTGAGGGCTTGTACCACTTTTTTCTGCAATTTGGAGATACGTCACCGATAAGCCGTTTTTGGGAAGCGGGAAGCACTGCCGGTCCGAGTCCGGGACGAAAGTCCGATCAAATTGGATTCTTTACATATAAGGATGTTCTCATATAAGCTCATCTGAAGCTTTACGGTCGAGTTTGTCATGTCTTATACAAGGTCTGTTGTATCTGAAAACCCTGGGTGAATTTTCGTTTCTGAAATTTCAACGTATGTAGCCTACAACCGAAAGTCGTGGTAACCAGATACCTTGGTCCAGATGTCATGCCTATGCTCGAGGCCAGACGCGACCTCGATGTGAGGCTTCATTCATCAGTCAGTCTGCGACCAGAATTTAAATGAAATCAAGGTAGTAGTTTGGCCAGAAGATCGTGTTGTCGATCGCGACTGGCTACTCAAAAACATTTCTGGGGCATCTGGTGTACTCGTCATGCTCACCGAAAAGGTAATTGTTCCTCTAAATCTGCTAGGACAGTCTCTAATCCATCATGACAAGGTTGACAAGGAGTTTTTAGATGCTGGTGTGTTCATAGTAATCATTAAGTTTCTGCAGTAATTGATATATACGGCAGCTGGACCCAATTTGCGCGTTGTTTCGACGATGTCGGTTGGATATGGTCAATTAGTCGTCTCGTGTCTATTGAACTTCTCAACATATCCTCTTTAGAGCATGCAAACCTACCTGAAATTGCTCGGCGAGGAATTAGGTTTGGGTATACACCTGATGTTCTAACAGCAGCAGGTAAGTGAGATATCCTCAAAACCTTTGACTAGAACATATGACGATCCTATAAAATCAGTTGCCGATTTATCGGTCATGCTTGCTCTTATGGCTAGTAGAAATGCGGGCGAAGTTGTTTCGTTAGTACAGGAGAACAAGGTATGTTCTCTTTGAAATTCCCCTTTGATCACTTTCTAACATCGGGTCTCCTAGTGGCCATCCGTGAATTGGGCGCCGTTCGGATTATGTGGTCCACAATTGAGCACTACGGAAATATCACCGAAACGCACCGTGGGCTTCCTGGGCTTTGGTCGGATTTCCCAAGCAACTCTTGCCAGACTGATACCATTCGGTATCACGGATTGCATCTACACCTCGAATCCAACATCTTCTCCAGCACCGTCTCGTGACGAAGATCTGGCCAAACGACATGGACTCAGCTCCCTTCGGCGTGTTGATATGGACCAGCTCGCCCGTGAAAGTGACGTCCTCTTTGTTCTGGCACCTGGAGGGCCATCAACGCATCATCTGGTCAACGAAGAGTTCTTGAAGCAGATGAAAAGATCTAGCGTCCTCGTGAACACTAGCCGAGGAACGCTAGTGGACTCTGACGCTCTTGCGAAAGCCCTGAAAGAGAAATGGATTTGGGGCGCAGGCTTGGATGTTGTTGAAGGCGAGCCAAAAATATCTGCTGATCATTCCTTGGTTAAGGAGCCTCGGTCAGCAATGTCCCCTGGTATCGGATGAACAATTTATCTACTTACATGAGCTTAGGTGCATCATACTGCCTCACGTGGGAAGTGCAACGTTGGAGACTAGATTGGGTATGGCAACATTAGCTGCTCAAAATCTGTTGGCAGGGATCGACGGGAAGCCAACCCTCCCAGCTGAACTCGACTTGAAGAACGAGTTGTGATGAGGTCTCGGGGGATGAATGTGCAAAATTTCCAAAGAATTAATGGTCATGGTCATCTACACCCGAGTCTTTCGCAATGGAATATCTATAGACCAGTCTTAATCGCGAGATCTCGAAGTCTATTGAAATCAGAAGAAAAATATGTATTTTGAGCCACATAACACAACCGATTATTAAAATTTACAACATCACATCATCCTCACCACGACGCGGGCAATCCTGTTGCCGACGCCCCAATCTCAGTCAGTTGAGTCAGGGGATCAAGACTACCCTTGAACTGTGGCAAGAACGAGGCGTCCGTGTATGGGCAATGCACAGAGGGCGAGCCCTTATATATCGGGGTATATGTCACACCACAGATCTCGAACGGAGTGAGCTCGTCGTAAGATATCTCCACAGAGTTACGTGGATTCCGGTCGCCTGCTGCAATCCGTTGGCGAGCCTGTTGAATCGAAGAGTGGGTTAAATAATGTCTGACAGAACAGACGTAAACTACTGACCTGTGCGACAATTTTAGGATCTGGTTTGAGCTCAAGGAGCCGCTTTGCGAATCGTGCTGCATGTGCATGATTGTTCGCCTTCGTGAACACCCCAATAGCACTGCGAAGGGCAATCTGCATGTGAGGAGGTTGTAGCTCGCACTGTGTGAAGTAGGCAGCAAGCTCAAGGTTGCGACGCATGTTGTCAGGTTCAGCCTCAGCGACACGTCTCCGCTCAAGCTCGATCGAGACACCCAAGAGGTATTCCCGGGCAGCAGTTACAGTTTCTCTCCACTAAGAAAAAAGATGCATGAGAAGAAGACATAGAGAATGTTAGCATACGAACTCACCAATTTTGCTTCATCGTCAGAACTGAGGACAACCAATAGAAGCGCTTGCAGGACAGATCGGAAGGTTGCTTGTGCCTCTGCAAGCTTGTTACCAGAAACGAATCGGTACCCATCTGTGAGCTCTGAGCGTAGAGATTGGAGAGAACATGCAGCAACAGGGAGTACACGGCTCGAAGATGATTCCGTGATGTTACGACGAACATGAAGTTGTAGAGGCGGCAAGGAAGCCACAGGTGAGAGGTATGTATGCGAAGAACGGTATATAGAAATGAAAGTGGGCTTAAGAAGGGAAAAGTTGACGACACCAAACTGACGGTTGAGAAGCTACATCATAAGACATAAGTTGCCTGATGCAATGGAAACATGAGATGTATAGTTCTTACCTGCATAGCAGTCTCAAACGACCCAGCAGCAACATGATCAGCCGCCAACTGTGAATTGCGGACCCAAAGATCAACCTCGCTGACTCCAGGAGTCGCACCAGCACCCAACTCCTCGTCTTCAGCTGCCTCCTCATGCGCAACCGGCGCATCAACCTCGAAATCATCTCCAGCTTCGAGATCCCATCCACCCTCTTCGGGGTTCTCCTCCACGTGTTCCTCATCTCTGGCCCAATCATCCAGCGCCGACGACGCACCAGCTCCTGCGTCGCCATTTGCATAGCCTGGCTCAGCGCCAGCCTCAAGTTTTCCTTCACGAAGAGCGCGGTCGAAGAAGTTCTCACCGGCAGAGATGGAGGGCCAATTGATGTTGGTGGTAGAGGTGATGATGGATGGCGGTGCAAAGGTTGACGAGGGGAAGGTTGGCACGTCGTCGACGTCAGCTTCTGTTAGGCCAGCTGCCTCAAGGATCTCTGCGGCCAGCTCTTCTAGACCATTAGTTTTCGCCGTCAGGTACGCAAGAGGGTCTACAAACAATGCCTTTTGATGAGGATACGCAGTTGAGGCAGAGGTCAGACACTTACGCAACCCAACATCACGCAGAACCGCTATCCTCCCCTTTACATCATCAGCATAAAGAGCGTTGTGGAATCGTGACATAGGATCACCACGCGCATCGGCAATCTTTTGCATCTTCGACAGCTTGTCTGAGCTTCCTGTTGCGAGGTACAAGAACGAGAGTTTGTCGAAGTTCTTCATTTGTTGGTACGCCTTTTCAGCAATCTACACAGGGGTGTCAATAGCAGCAAGACAAACAAAAAATCCAAATGCACCTTATGATTACCCTGCTTCAACGCCTGCTGCGCCAAACGATCCCAGCACTCTGTCCGATCAATCTCCTTCGCAGTCTCTAACGCCACATCCAGATTTCCACACTCGATAGCCAACTCGAATCGTGTATTAGTATCTTGGACGAAATGCAAAGCGATCTATCCAACATTGTAACCATTTTCAAAACACTATCGGATGCAACACATACCTCCGGGAATCCCTTCTGCTGAAGGTAAGCAATAATACTCTGTCCAAGGAGAGTCGAAGTCCGGATGATATACAACATTTCTTCATAGTTATTCTTTAGAAGCGCGAGCTTGAATCGGTACTCTGTTGGGTCAAACGTGATAGTACGTGGGCGGGCAGAGCGGTCAAGGCAATGGGCGGTCTTGCCCTTGACTCTCGTGAGGTAGACAGGATTGTCAAGGGTGCATATTACACCATGATCACTGAAGAAAAACCAATCAGTCGTTGAAGGTCAGTGAGAGGAGACGTATTGTACCCTTGGGGCAGGCAGTATTTCACATGGTTGAGTGTCGAGTAGATGAAGACGCCTGAGTCATCCCACGCTCCAGACTTGATGCGGATGGTTTCGTGAATAAAGCTGTGAGACGAGAAGTTTTTATTTGCGACGGTGATAGCTGCAAAGAATTTGTAAGCCCAAGTGGCTCAGAAGGTAATAGAACGTACTATGTTTGCCCAACAGAGCAACGAGTGAGTTGTCGGCACTCCAGACGACGTATTTGACGGGAGGGCTGTTGATTTCTGCCAGAGTCTTGCCCTGCTGGATATCGTAGAGAACAACAGACGTTGTCGAACTGAGGATCAAGCTGGCCGTTCCACCATAGAAGATTTCGTTCGTTATAACAGGGGCTTTAATTGTTTTGACAATAGTGTTAGAAAGGTCCCGAATTTCAATCATCTATGCATCTCATGAGTTAAAGATCCTCACTACCATCCGAAAGAAAACGCACTTGCTTAGTCTTGTCAAGGACAGCAAACCTGTTCCTTGCCACAAAAATTGCGCTTTGACCATTCCCTTTCTTTCCATCCACGCTCGAATCCTTCAGTTCCCCACCCTGCGCCTGCTGAGGTAGACTCGCTGACTCATACAGCCCATTATCAGAACTGATCGTAAGGATCACAGCACGCTCCGCCGGGTTGAAGCTCAGCGTTCTCGGGGGAACGTACGGGCTCCCAAACTTCCGCACGCTAAGCAACCCAATATCCGCGCCGGTGTTGATGTCATACGAGCGTACGTACTTGTCGCGGACGTAGTACAGCGTGTCTTGATGGACAGAGAACGCCGGGCGCTCGCGCTCGAGCTTGAACACGATGAGACCCGAATCATGGCCCGCAGCGAAGAGATTGAGGTTCGGGTGCGCAGCGAGAATCCAGAATCGGTCGTGCTCGCGACGGAATGTCTGTATCGCCGTACGTTTGGCGAGGTCCCATACGCGTACAGTTTTGTCCTCACCGCACGACACAATCAGCTCGTGTTTAGGATGAAATAGAGCACTAGAGACGTTGTTAAAGTGTCCACGACACGAGTCGACCTCCCATGCTTTGGTCTCGCTCATCCGCCAGATCTTGATCACACGGTCGTCCGCAGCAGAAATGATGAGTGGAAGCGTGGGGTGGAACATGGCGGAGTTGACACCGCGGTCATGGCCCTCTAGCACGTACTTGACGGTTGAGAAAGAGTCGAAGGTTTCGAAGGTGCCTGGCCCGTTGCTGCCTACGCCTGGGCCGCCTGGGCCGCCACCGCCTGAGTGTTGTGAGCCTTTACGAAGACCTGAGATGTCCCAAACGCGGACAGTTTGGTCCATCGATGCTGAGACGACAAGGTCATCTTTAGGGTGGAACTGTGCTGACATGACGTAGTGCGAGTGACCGGTGAGAACTGCGATACATTGGCGCGAAGTGCTATTCCAGATACGGATCGTTTGGTCGTCAGAGCAGGAGAGCTGTTGGGAGGGTAGGTCGTGAGATGTAATCTGATAGACTAGAACTCACAATCCACGGCATTTCATGATGGAATTGCACGGTACGGACGTAGTCCAGATGACCGTGCAGGGTAAAGAGGCAACGTCGATTTTGGGGTCGGATATCTGATTATTCGATGAGTGAAGGTTGCGTGTCGAATTACTGATTGGACTGACCCCAGACTTTGATTTTGTAGTCATCGCCTCCCGTCACTAACAAAGCGCGGGTCGGGTGGATAGCAACACCTCTAACCGGACCTATTGACACGATAGAAAGTCAATCATGGGTATATACGGCACGAGTTTGCTTACCCTCGTGTTCCTCGAATCTATCGACCAACACCCCCATACGATAATTCCACAGCTGGACACTCCCATTATGCAGAGCAGCGGCTAGCAGCGGCTGAGTCGGGTGAAAAGCAAGCCCTAAAATGCCAGTTAGTTTTCGGAGGGAAGCCTTGACATGAAAGCGAAGATACCCTTGACGCGGTTACTTTTCGACTCAAACTTGGTGAGCATAACAGACATGCTCGACGAGTTCTAAGGGCTCCAAATCGTCAGAAAAGCTGTCTGCGAGGTTACAGATGGCAAAGGCCCTGAACGCGCTTCGAGACGGCAGACGTGGCTTGCTGAACGTGGGAGAACGACTAGAAGTCACGTTTGCCGGTGGCTGTGTTCAAACCACATCCTTGAGAAGTAACCATGTCCTCTCCGTCGTCGCCCACGGCCCTCAATGCTGATACAATCAATGAAAATGCCTCGTTTCTCACGTCTTCTAGTCCTCCAAAACCGGTCTCTCCGCCCCCAGCGAAATACACAAACAAAACACCTTCACAGTCTACTGTATCCTCAGCTCACATTCGACCACTCTCTGACATCATCGGGGAAAAGTTTCCGCCTTTCGACCACGAAACCAACATAGTGCAGCTGTTCAACAGCGAACTCAGCCGTGATGCTGAATTTGAGAAAGGTACGCGACTCGAGGACTAAATGATCAAATTGAGGATCTGCCATGCATATATGCGCGTTTACGGCGTCATTCCGCACCGACTAACGTTTTTATTTCTTTCCGCCTTTCTTACAGAGCTTGCCTCGATGCTGCTTGATGCCATTCTGGAGACGCACGCCTGGGCTGTTGCACGCCCTAAACACGAAAGCTCGCTCGCGGCTAAGAACATCGAAAACAAGATCGTTTCGGTGATGAACACAGAGAATGAACAAGGCATGTTTTTCTCACATCCTCGACTGTCTTCATGGCTGCTTGCTGGTATCATTGGTAGGCAGTACTCTCCTCGGTGCTATTCACTTTTTTCGTTACCTTGCCCCTTTTTCGTCATTGGAAAATTAACCACGCTAACAATTTTCTGTCATTTCTGAATCTCCTTTGTCCTCCAGACAAGACCCGCGAACAACTGAACCAATTTGTCACTCAGATCAAGACTGCTCTTACTGCTCTTACTGGACTCGCTGGCTTCTGAGGAACACTTTGCGTTCTGATATGATAATGGATCATGTACAGCTCTCTACTTGTTACTGCAATTCAATCGATCGCTCTAGATAATATGTTGAGAGAAACAAATTTTGAATTATTTGAGAACATGACGTCAGCGTTCAGATCGGTACCCCGGGCCGATATTCTTTTTTCTCCTTCAGGCTTTCCTACTCCTTACTCTATGGGCGTGCTGGGGCTTACGCCTTTCCTTCAAAAGACATGGTATGCATGGCGCAATTTATCAAGACACTGAATGACCCATTCGACTCGCAGCCCAGAGGTCATTCAAAAATTCCCAGACCGTCTCCGAGGGTTAGCTGGTAAGAAAGTCGTGATGTATGTGTCAAACCCAAGCGTTACTATCTGGCACTCACAATGCGTTACGACATCACAGCGATGGAACTCTCATAACACAACGGTTACACTTTGCGCAAATGCCGCATCCGTACCGCCATGTACAAATGTGGTATCGGCTCACAAGAGAGCTACAGGAAGCGGGGGTCTCGGCTGTCTGTGTCTTTGACGGGAAGGAGCGCAATACCGCTAAAGCACGTGAAGTCTGTATGCTTTGCCCTCTCTAGAGTTTTTCTGTTGCTAAATTATCGTCTGACGTTAGATTGCGCGAAGGAGGGAGGCTCAACGAATAGTCAAAGCGCGTGGTGCTCTGGAGATTGATCGTTCAAAGAGGCTAAATCAACTTTCTAACATCTTGCCACCCTTTCTGAGTCTTGACGACGCGACGTCGAGACTCACTCCAGATTTTTTGCATAAATTGACTTCTGACTTTGAGTCAGCAGGGGAAACGCGTCAGACACCAGTAACTACTACCCCCACAGGCAGTACACGAACGCAAGACATAATGCATAAGCCCATCGAAGATGTTCCATCATCCGAGGAACTATTGACGCCACGTCTTTCAGTCGATGTCGACTTTCCCATGCCTGAATATGTGGCAGATGAGACTGTCGTGATCGACAGCCACCTCGTATCGAACTACGTTGATTCTGTCCCACACGAAGCAAATCCACAGCGCGTTAAGTATTCTTCTGCACACGTGCCGTCGTGTCACGAAGAGTCAAAGGCGCCTTTCTATCCGGAGCCGTTCCATTCATCATTCGAATTCGAACCTGACATCTACACGACTGTTGCGCCGAAGCACATAGACGATTTTCTTCCCGATTCTGTAAATGAAGACTCACCATCAGCATCAGCTCACGAGCCCGAACTCGAACCCGACGAACCTGCATCTCTAGAAGATAACTTCCCGCAATTATCATCCAAAGAGAGTACTCCCCATGCACAAACCACCTACGAACTCGATACTATACCTACACCCCCCTCATCTGAACCTATTTCACCTTCAACTACTCAAGCCCCACCCACTCCCGAAGACATCCTAGGCCAACTATCCGACCTCTATCTCTCATACCGCCAAAGCGTCTCCCGCCTCGCTGCCCTCTCCGACCCACTCGACTCTTCCCCACTTCCAATACCCAGCGTCGGCGATCCAGACACCCAAGCCGAAATCGTAATGACAAAGGCTCAATATCAACTCACGCTTGAGGAAGGCCGCTTCTGGGATGCCTTTGCTGCTGAGCCAAGAGGAGCGAAGTTGCCTGGTGTGTTGAAGAAGTTGGCCGGAACGAGCGAGTACATGTCTGCTTCGTTCGAGAGGAGGATGAATCCGCCGACGTCGAGCACGTATTTGGAGTCGAAGGAGATCCTAAAGGCGATGGGTGTACCGTGTTTGGAGACGTCGGGCGCGTATGAAGCCGAGGCATTGGCTTCATCCATGGTTTTGAATGGGTTAGCAGACTATGTTGTTAGTGAGGATACTGTGCGTTATCTCGTCGATCCTTTCCGCACTATTGTAGTGAAAATTAAATTGCCTGCATCACACAGGACGTCTTGATATACGAGGCTCCCCTCGTCCGAAATTTTACGAGCAAAAACACACCCCTCACCCTCGTCTCTGGCGCCGAAATCCGCGCCGTCCTCCAGCTCGACCGCGCCTCCTTCGTCGACTTCGCTATCCTTCTCGGTACCGACTTTTCTCAGCGCATCAAGAACGTCGGGCCTGCACGCGCGCTCAAGTTCATCCGCGAGCACGGGTCGATTGAGCGCTTGATAGAACTAGAGACCAAGTTCGCGCCTCCGCTTGCCCCCGAGGCGTATATGAACCAGGTAGAAGTAGCGAGACTCGTGTTCAGGACATTGCCACCTGTACCAAATCCGGAATTATTGGAACAGGGGGAGCCGGATGAAGCGAAGGTGGCAGAGTTATTGCAGAAGTATGGACTTGGGAAGGAGCTTATGGGGATGGGGGAGTGGGGTTACGAGGAGGCACTCAAGGGTAATTATTTTGAGGATAATCCGCACATTTTCTAGCTCTATATTGGGAAGGGAGAGTCTGAAGGAGCGTAATTCGTATATGATTCACTACTAAAATTATCTCTAACTACTATAAACGTCTCTAATTTTTCAGGATGGTAAATTACACGATCTATTTACAGTGTATTTCGGGAGTCGAGACGACACTATAACTAGCTAATACAAGTGTCCATCACGGTGTCGATTCCACAATGAGATGGAGCTCAAGCGTTTCTTCAACCACCATGATAGTTCACATGATAACAATTCAGTTGTATAGTATCCAACACGGTGACTGTCTCGCCCAAGAACGAGCATTTACCAACCGCTTCATCAACCACCATGGCATTTCACATCAAATGTTTCTGTATCTAAGAAAAGCTTTAAACAGCGAGAGACACGGATTCTTGCTCTGAACCACAGCGCCAATGGAAGCTAGGAAATTGCAGGATTTTCCGATGGTCCGAGGTTACCTCCTAGAATGCGATGATGGCCAGGAGGCAGAAGCTTGTTATCCCGCGGAAATGATAGATGCAAGTTGTTAACGTTCCTCTTTCACAGAAAGCGGCCACACCAAAGAGACAGTTGCAGATTGATCCAGCGATGCCCTAGAAAAGAAATGTATTGGGTGTCAGAGAGTGAAGGCGTCGAGGTACGCGCCCTAGCGCCTTGCATCACGTGTGTTCGGCTACGCCGCCTCCAAATATGTTTTCTTTGTTTATCACACCTCAGTTCGTTCCACATTGGCGTGCACGATACTGAGGTGTGTTGTCCACACATTACTTACATTTTACTCATACTTACCTTCTCACCTAGCGT
>JABFYK010000225.1:0-17233 GCA_018849495.1 Termitomyces sp. T123_Mx157
AACCGAACGAAGTGAGGTTAGGTCTGGGAATAAGCAAGAGCTACAGGCCCGTGCCGAAGGCACGGACCGTAGCTCGTATATGTACTTATTACAAACCATGGCCAGTTATTATTACATAATCGGTCTGCAACGACCTCCGGCGGCCCGGCCATCGTGACCCATCGTGACCCACGCGCACGTACGAGCAGCGCCCACCAAGGAAGTACTTGTGTCTACAATCCGAGAATATTCTTACAAAGAGGATTCCGCTCTGTACAAGAGATTAGGTCTCTCAAGAAGGTGAGCTCAGAACAGAATTGCGAAATTTTGTCCATCTGAACATCCGTTACAATACTGGCACCATCCTTTAGGACTTGCAAATTTCCCTTGACTGTCTTGCTAAATCCAATACCAGCATTGACAATAATTATCCACGGCAGTACGCCACCTTCCCCGTTGCTTATATGCTCAAACTTGGCTCCAAGTTCATTCTGAACGCCACGAACCACGACACCAGTCCAGGGCCGTACTTGCCCGTAGTCTGTACTCTTCGTAGCATGACTCCGTGAGCGCATCAAAACGACGAAAGCCATACACTCTTCCGACCGTGGTATTGCATCAGCATTCGCGAGAGGCCATGTGTCTTCACGATCCGTGAAATCATAGACGCTGTCGATACAGTTTGCTCCCGCCAATATTGAAAGCCCCTGCTAATTTCCATCGAAAAGTAAAGTATCGAGATACTAATGAGAGCTTCTTTCACACGACCGTCAACATCCGACGAGCTGGCGGTCTACATCTCTTATAGTTTTGATGAGCATAGTTTGTTTCCTCCGTCGAGACCAAGGCGGCATCAGGTCTTGGTGAATACCCGCCGATGTCGATATTAGATGCGCCGGCACTGATGTATATGACATGGCTGTCTCGAGTGTGCTGTGTATCGGACTATCGGTGAACGGTGGCGTGGAGCGTCGACATGAAGGGTGTTTTGCGCTGAGTGCCATGGGATATCAAGGAGCTTTGCTCTCGATTGTGGGTTCTGTCTAGTGTGTCAAGGTCAAAGGGACGATAGGCACATATTGAGGGAAGGGGATGATGCTACGTATTCAAGGGTCTTCTTTAGGAAGCGTGTATACTAGTTTCGAAACTGTCTTTCTCATAACAGGGATGATGAACTGTGGGCAGAATCAGATTTGGACTAGATGAATACCGAACTACAATCTTTGCGGACCACCTAATTTATCTAGCCCAAATCTGATTGCAGTGGACGCTTTGAAGTTGATCAGTGATGTACTTGGGCAAATTTCATGTAAGATATTAGTAGTGTCTTCTACTGCAGCATGCACATCTGCGCCATAGTGTTGGAGGTCCCCGCCGGATGACAGGCCCGCTTTGGGAACTTTCAGCAAACGGAGTGCAAACTGAATATTGTAAAATCAATCGATTCGATCCAATATCAGGATAAGTAGAGATAATCCTCAGGATTTGAGTACGCAACAATTTCATCACAGAGTGCATTTACAATATGTACATAAAGTTTGGGTGCCATGTCAATGGAAAAGGAGATTGACTCGATCTACAGTGGCTGATACTCATAATTGTGGACACCCAGTGGACCAGACCCTCACCACCACCACCATGCCAGACCACCGCCGCGCCAGACCCTTGTCAGCACCGCCACACCAGACTCGCTAGGACACCAGACCCTCGCAACATCTTCATTCATTCCTCCACAACACGCTGCTTAAGCGGGATAGACTGATCAAGTATGGTGAATAACTTTTCATCAAGCAGGTTATTGGCAACCATAGATTCCAGTAAATCTCTCATCCACACTCGGCAGCCATTCACAACTGAATTTCTCGAAAACTTCACTTGCGAAGGAAGCTGAAGGACATTGTTACGCTGCGCACGCGTATACGTCCCGAGTGACAAGTGAAGGTTGTTAGTGAACGTGGCATTGGAGCGCTTCTTTAAAAATAAGCGTAATTGCCGGCGTTACCAGTGAGGTGGATCAATTGGGTGACGGAGTTGTTATCATCATCGACTCCGTTTTTCCAGTAGAGCAAGACATGACGGTCCTCTCCGTCATTTCCTGGTCCCAGACCGTCAGCTTGGAACATGATTTCTTTATTGCTGTCATCGTCAGGGAACTCGTTGTAGCAGTCTCCAGGAATCCGCTGCCGAGCTCTTCTACCTGCCATTTCTGCTGAAAGTAAGCTTAAGTTAGTAGGAATCAGAGAACTAAGTCATCAGCACGGTGAAATCAACCAACGTATGTCGCTTGAATTCCAAGTTATAGTTTTTGGTGAGGCGTAAAGTTGGGTGTGTTGGAAGACTTGGGGAATGATCAAAATCAATATGGGAACGTTTCCTTTTATAAACTGAAAGAAGTTCTCCAGCAAAGACAAAGGGGACAAGACAGTAGCAAATAAGGACAACAGAAGAAGATATGCCCTGAGATTACTGCTGACACTATCCCCCACGGCGCAGTCGGCGCGACTTCCCACCTGGCAAGTCGACACTTTGAGATATTCCAATAACTAGCGTAGCTTTTTCTGTAGTTCTTTGTCAGTTACTATATCTCATATAATAAAACATTATAAAACTTGAATGGAAGCAAAATACCCAGTAATCATCGAGTCCCTTGTAAGTCCCCGTTGACGACGACCTCTGCCACATTTTTGCTGACAGAGATTGAAAGCGGCATACCACTTCGGGAAATTGTGTAGAATTCTGGAATTCTACACAATTTCCCGAAGTGGTATACGTTGCTTATGTGACACTCTGTGTAGCAACTGTGACCAGATCACCCCTTTTCGGACTCCAGTTTGTTTACCATGCAATCTTGATGATGATGCTTCGGTTTATTTCGTTCAAGTCCTATTTTACACATGAACAATAGTGTCCTAGGTCCCGTGCTACAGTAAGGGTGGTAATTACGGACATGCCCAACTAGTTCTCCAGTCTGATCCCTTTTCAGCTGATACCGGTTACGCCTCGTAGCTACTTTACTACAATTTGACTTTGTTGGAGTTCATACTACTTCCCACACATTAATCCCTTTCCTCATGCACTGCTAACATGCCTTCCCAATTTTTAAACCCAGCTACACTCCACATGGCTTATGATGTTTGGTGGGTGTAGGACAATTAATCCAATCAGCACAGCTCATGCCTCCCTCTTCACTAAACACATCACAAGTGGTTCTCATGACCTGAACCCCCCCCATGCCCAGACACTATTTTTGGAGTATGAAGTCCAGTTGGGGAGTTGCACCCCAGATCTTTCAACCAGCAAGGAGTCAGCACAGTCAGGCCAATTGACCCACACTATTAGCTAACCAAGATCTGATCCATGGGCCACACAGTACTTTGGCAGCCACTTCACACCATATTGACTCCCTATTATCCTTTTTTTCTACAAATGGGGAGCTTGCTCCCCAATAATCTGGGGTCCTACCGGTCCCTCTAATGAAGCTTGTCTCCGTTAAGCGATCCGTCAGCGGTCTACTTGGGAATATGTCAGAGTCTCCGGGCCGCAAAAAAACCACTGCCCTTCTCCACAGAACATATGTCAATTTGTACCCCTGGGAAGATTCTCAAGCCCACTGCCGGCCGACATGTCAGACGTCAGTGTTCTGTCTGCGAGTCGCCATAAATATATGATGTGTGCCCAGGAGAAATATTTTCGATTGAATGTCTCTTAGGTTTCTGCTCTAAAACGCCGAGATAAGAGTCTGACATGTCAACAAGAGTCTGGCTGATTACAGGTATGATCAATAAGCTTAGAAAGTCGCTCATGATCGATGTTGAATAAACGACTTCACATTCACATTGACAGGAGCCTCATCTGGTTTTGGACTTCGACTTGCTCGATCGGCGCTCAAACGCGGCGACCGCGTGATTGCGACAGCAAAGTCCCTCATGAAGCTCCGAGATCTACTCGTCGCAAATATCGATCCCATAGTACTTCGTGACAGTCTTCGTACATTACAATTGGACGTTACGGAAGGTGAAGCTACGCTGAAAGCTAAAGTTGATGAAGCAGCTGCAATATGGGGACAGATAGATGTTTTAGTGAATAACGCCGGTGAGCTTCGTCCGATGCATGCGCAAATGCAAGTGATAAGGATATTAAGATTTCTGATCAGGTACCGGACTACCAGCTCTTTTAGAGGAAGGAGGGTAAGTTCGTCTCTCATAAGTAATCAGTCTTCGTCTGACTTCATGATCACAAGTACCGCGCATCTTCGGAGACAGTTTGCTACCAATGTATTTGGTGTATTAGACGTGACAACGGCAGTACTCCCCCATCTGCGTTCCAGTAAGGAGGCTGCCATCATCGTAATAGGAAGCCGATCTGCATGGAAGACTGATCTTCCCGTAAGTTGGATTCCTCGTCACATTATCTTCGTTCTGAAAATGCTCTTGGCGTCGTTCAGGGAATTGGTAAGGATTCGAGGCAAGCGGGGAAGATTCATTTGCTGAGTCTACTGCAAAACAGGTCATTATTCAGCTTCAAAGGCAGCTGTTCATTGTCAGTCAAACATATCTTGGGAAACAAACACACATATAAGCAGGGCGTTTGACAGCATTGACGGAAACGCTTGCGGCTGAGGTTGCTCCATTCAACATCCGTGTCTTGTTGGTTGCCCCTGGCTCCTTCCAGACTGAAGGGATGTACAACCAGGTATACAACACGAGCAACCCAATTGCTGCCAACACCCTTCTTCGGGAAGCAAGCGTGGCTAAATTCAAAACCCTCGCACAGACTGGCATAGGGGACCCGACTAAGGCTATGGAAGCAGTTGTAGACATCGTGAGAGGAGAAGGCATCGCCAACGGCCGGCCATGGCCCGATCTACTGATATTGGGTGAAGATGCCGAGCGAGACGTGAGAGACAAGTGTAACAAGGTTTTGAAAGCCCTCGACGAGTGGAAAGATGTCACATGCGGCGTCAATCTTGATTGACGCCAGTGGATTTTGAAGGCATGTCTTTGTGTCGACTGCTTCCACTGGTCAGCTGGACATTTCCACCTTCATTGTAGTCACATACCCTAGTACCCCTATCTTACTGACTAGCAGGATCCATTATGATCAATATCTTGACTGAAGAACAGGCTGTCAGTCCTGCCGTCTGTAATGAAATTCCATTCTACAATTCGGCTCTCACTCGAATGATCCAGCGGCAACTCCTTATGCCTAGGCTTTATGGTCAACTAATGTACGAAATACTACTTGAGAATTGGCATCTTCCTGCATTTACGTTTGGCAAATATGCCAAAATAGGAAGCCTTCTGCAGATGATGATCGTTAAATGCTATGCCATGTCCTTTAAGATAAATCAAGTAGGGTTACGAGTCCTCTTCGTACTTACCTCGCATCATCGTGACCAAAATAATTTCCTCTCTTTTGCAGTGTCTTGTAAAATGGAATATTCTGTCTTACTTGTGATTGGTTCCCTCCTTTGCACGATATTGGTCTTAAATGCGATTCTGTCACGACAAACTGTGAGTCGATTTGACTTCTTGCGCATAATTCCACCTCAGTGACTACCGTCAAGTTACCAGTACCCACGGTTGGGTACAGCGGTTTGATCACGTCATATTTCAGTGCACTTCGATTTATCAAGCACTCTGACGAGATCCTGCGAGAGGGCTGCAAGAAGGCATGTACCATAGAGTTCTCGCCACTTGAAAACACCACCCACTGGTAGCAGAGGGGTTCTGACGACATCAGTACAAGGATAGAGCTTTCAAGGTTCCACTTCTTGATCGTTGGCTTGTAGTCGTGAACGGTGAGATGTTGCTTGAAACGCTGCGTAATGGCCGAGATGAAGTTTTATCTTCTTGGGAGGCGATGCGAGAGGTGCCTTGGAGTGCTCGTATATCATTCGCGCTTCTAATCCTCAAGTAGCTTCTACAAATCGACCATACACTTGGACCTGATATTCTAGACAATCCCTATCACATCAATATCATACATTCAGTACTTAACAGGAACCTCCAACATCTTCTCCCCCTCATACGTGATGAGGCTGCTCACGCCTTTGAAACACAGATCGGGAGAAAACTTGATGGGCAGCGTGAGTGGATGTAGTCCAAAAACTCCGGATGAAGGGAGACTTACCATTTATTCAAGAATGGACACCAATGTTCATTCGAGAACCATTCACCCAGATTATCTGTCAGATCGTTAGCCGGTCCTTCGTCGGACTCCCACTGTGTATGCGCTTGTCTACTTGTACTCGTACTTTCATTCAGGCATCTTTCAGGCAGGAACAATGAGTACTGCAAGTTAAGCATTCAATTTGCAAATAATGTGATGGCCGTTGCTGGAGTGGTTAACCTGTTTCCTCAAGTTTTAAAGCCGTTAGTCTCCAACTTTGCGGTAGCCTCGATGTTTTCTGATGGCACGTACAGGCTTGTCGGCGCGATGTACAGCAAACTTTCTAGACATCAGAGGATCATGCATAAACTTCTTGAATCCGAAATAAGAGAACGAAAAAGCAAGTATAGAAATGATGGTCTCGACTATCATAACAAACCTGTAAGATAATTTCCTCTGAGATTCACAAGTGATTTCAAGTAAACCATACCTATCAGAATGATATGCTGACCTGGATACTCGAATCATCAAGCCCACGCTCCGAAGAAATGACTAGTTCAATAGCGCTTCGCATATTGAACGTGAACTTCATGTCGATTCATTCAACCTCTGTAGTATGTATTGCCGCCTGCCTTCACAAAGGGCAAGTTCAACTAATCAGGTAGTTTTTCGCCTACGCGGTTTACAATTTGGCTACCCAGCATGGCTGTCTGGATGTGCTACGAGAAGAGGCTTGCATGCACCTGAACATTTCCGAGACAGTAGAACGATGGTCATTTGAAGATCTTGAAAATTGTGTCAAACTGGATAGTTTTCTTAAAGAAACTCTGCGCTTGAACGGTCTCGGTTCAAGTAACGTCCATTGGTTGATTTTCGAGCTTAGCATTCTAAGATAGGATCTCACAGTTGCTCTGCCTCGTAAGGCGCTGGTGCCTTTGACAATCGCTGATGGGACAGTGATACCCATAGGGACGATCGTTACAGCTGCGTCAAGATCGGCGCATCTGAATAGTACGTATTACAAGAATCCGGAAACATTTGACGGGCTGCGCTTTGCAAAATTACGCGAAAACTGCGAACCATCCGAAGATGGTGCAGATCTTTCCTCAAAACATTGCCTGACCAGCGCAGGACCAGGATTCCTCACTTTTGGAGGAGGAAGACATACCTGGTGTGTTGGAAGCTTAGCTCGTGATCAGTCCTGTCAATCGCTTACTGATCACAGCCCCGGGCGGTTCTTCGCATCACTGGTATTGAAGTGTGCGCTCGTTCATTTGATCCTCAACTTTGACATGAAAATGGAAGAAGGGGTGCGCCCACGCGACGATTGGATGGGTTCAAATAGCATGCCTTCCCGACAAGCTAAAGTCATGTTCCGGCGCAGGAAAAATATCTAATCGGATAGATCGACATTGCGTCGTCTAGAGTACCATGTCCTCCTAATCTCAGCAGACTTTTCCTGAGCGACTGTCTCAGATGGTAGACCACGAATTACACCTTGAGAATGCTCAGCTAAACACATCTTTAAGGTGACGATCATATGAACTGAATCATCAGTAGGTCGTCCAGTGGAACCTAATATCAATACTTTGATTCTTCTGATTCGCTTTCGCATTGATGGAAGGAAGGAAGGACAGCTGAGCGGTAAGAAAAAATACCGAGTCTTGTTGCAAATAAACCACGTGGAAACCATCCGGCGATCACGGCCTCGGCAGCGTAAGATACAATTTGGAGTCATATAAGTATCTTACGCTCTGTGAAACGAGATGTTGTCTAAGTGGATATTTTGACCCGTTCTTCTTGCTCTTATTCATCCATGGTACCACATTTCTCATTCCAGCCGTTTCACCGTGACTAATACTTGTAAGATTTATGGAAGTTACCCGATGAGCAATCTGCAGAGAATATCACAAAAGAAATCGAACGGGCATATTACTCGCGCTGTCCTCCTCACCAACGCCCGAAAACCTTTTTACATATGCCCGCAAGATTAGATGCAGATTTTGATGCTAAATTTGATAACAACATGAAGGAGATTACTGAGAAAGAATCAGACGGATCAGCAAAAAATCAGCTAGTCTACGACTCCTCGTTGTTCAAAGCACTGCATACTGCCTTTTTCAAGAGAATCTGGATTGCTGGTGCTTTGCATCTGTGCTCGGGTATGTCATTTTTGATAATGTATGTCAACTGTTTAGTGTTCCTTCTCATGATTTGTTCCTTAGACACGCTGAAAACTCTTACTCCATTGCTCAACAAAGTTATTCTGACGTGGCTTACGAATTCTTATATTTACTTTCGGCTGTCCGATGAGCAGAAGGCATCTGGTCTCATTGAAAGACCACGAGGGATAGGCTATGGGATAGGACTGGCATTCGCTCTTTTTGTCATGCAAGGTCTGTATGCTCAGACCGAAGTTTTGTAAAGATCAGGTTCCTAAACAACTGTTATCAGAGCTTGCTAGTCTGGTAGCTACTTCTTGTCACTGATTCCGAGAAACATTTGAACCTCTTGAAATAGTTGACCAATCACTTTTTCCAGCGTCAGTATTTTTCTGCGCCTCTAATCCAACTAGACCTCCTTACTCACTATCTTGTGGACAGTTGGGATGACGACTGGGCTTATGATGCGTGCAGGGGTTTGTTTTTCTCAACATCTCACGGACTGTTACTCATTGTGTTTCTAGGTCATTGGCGCTATATTCCGGAAATCCCTGAGACTATCTGGACGGGCGAGGTTAGAACATACAGCGGGACAGATCACAACAATGATTTCTACGGACGCAACCCGTATTGACCAGTTTGCTGCGTTAGCACACTTGTCAGTCCAATCATTCCAGAAAAACGTACTTCTGATCATTATTTAGTATCTGGGTTGCTCCGATTCAGGTTAGGATGAGTCTCGCCAGTTTCGTTCATGATTCACTGATTGAGGCTTAAGATACTTATTGGCATCGGTCTTCTGATCGGAAATGTTAGCGTCTTAGCATCCTTTTACTCTTGTTTTAATGCTGCTTTTGTAGCTCGGATACTCAGCTTTGGTGGGCCTGGCGGTATGTGTCTCTTCTGGAGCTGATCGGCTGCCTCTAAGATGGTCTGCATAGGTCATGGTTTTCGGGCTCCCATTTCAAGCTATACTTGTCATGATAATATTCAAACAACGCGAGAAAGGAGTCAAGATCACTGATACTCGAGTTCGCCTTACTACTGAAGTATGTTGTCTCCTTGTTTCACGTCTTTGATCGTGGTTGTTCAGGATGAGGTTTCAGGTCCTTCAAGGTATACGGCTGCTTAAAGCGTACGCTTGGGAAGAATTCTATGCAGCCCAGATTGGAGCATATCGTGCCGGGGAAATTGCGGCACTCAAAAAAACATCGTATGTCCAATCATTGAGATTGCGGATCGTGAACTCACAATCCTCAATCATTAGTGTTGCATCTTCGATTTTGATCGCGTCTATCACCTTCATTCCTGTTGTGGCGACGGTTTTATCTTTCGTTCGTCATGCCATGATGCTCAAACTCAGTACTGAAAGTTAATCTTATAGATCACTTATGCTTTGACTGGACACGACCTGAACATTGCTGTTGTGTTCGCGTCTCTACAGCTATTCATTGTGCGTCTGTCATCATCGTCGTTGTTCATCTACTAAATTGAAGCACCTCACTAGGTCATCCGTGTCCCATTCGTCGTTCTCCCTATAATACTCGCCAGTTTGGCTGACCTCCTTGTCGCACTCACCCGCATTTCGAAATTTTTGTCTGCTGAGGAACTTGGGGACCCTTATATTCTCGACGAGTCTCTATCCATTGCAGTTGACGTCGATGGCGACTTTACGTGGGAGACGGCTGGAAAGATACCTATGAAAAGCAAAGGTGACAAGATCAGGACAGCAACCAAAGAAGAGGTAAAAACAAACAAAGAAAGGTCGAAGAAGCTTAACACACTACCGATACACGTGGGCGAACTTGTTACTGAAACACGGGAGAAGGATCCCGAAGAAGAGAAGCCTTTTGAGCTGAAAAGTCTCAAACTTCGCGTTCCCAAAGGATCATTGGTTGCAATTGTGGGACATGTAGGCTCTGGAAAAGTATGTGTCAGAATTGAAAATTTTCAAATAAAGTTACATTCTATTGTTCCAGAGTTCTGTTCTCCATTCTATAATTGGTGAGATGCGCAGAACTAGGGGCAAGGTAATTGCTGTAACTTTTGACCCCCTGAATGGATCAGTGATGAGTGTCCTAGGTCGTTCTTGGCGGTACTGTTGCTTATGTCCCGCAAACGGCTTGGATTCGAAACGCTACTCTACGCGAAAATGTTCTATTCGGTCGTGAGGATGACGAAATAAGGTTTGGTTTTGACTAGTACCTGTAGTACATTCCTTGTTAAGTGTTTATGTTAGATTTCGTGAAGTTATCAAGGCATGCAATCTAGACCGTGACCTTGAAATGCTTCCGCATGCGGAGAAGACTGAGATAGGTGAGAAAGGCATTAATCTAAGCGGTAAGCATTCAAGAGTGTTTTCTCTTTTGCTAAGGAGGTCTACTATGAAAGGGGCTAGGTGGTCAGAAGGTACAGTTCTCTCAAACATGAGTTGTGCAATGAATTGAAGATTGTTCTGTCGTAGGCACGTGTCTCTCTGGCTCGTGCGGCCTACTCGGACTCTGATATTGTGCTTCTGGATGATCCTCTTTCGGCTGTGGATGCCTATGTTGGCAAAGACATATTAGATCAGTGTCTGTTGTCGGGACCTCTCTCGACACGAACGAGGATCCTAGTAACACACGTTCTCCACGTTCTCAATAAGACTGACTATATCTTTGTAATGGATCGCGGTGTCATTGCTGAGCAAGGAACCTACGAAGTATCCTTCATCTCTTCTCTTCATCCCATGTATCAGCATCAAATTGTTTCATAGGACCTCGTGAAGAACAGCTCCATTTTTTCGAGCTTGATGGAGGAACACGGCAGCCTTCCTGAGGCACTAGAGAGTGCTAGGCCAGAAAGGCAAGGAAAAATTCGGACCACTGTAGTCGACTGGGACCAAAATGCGAAGGAAGTCGAAGCTGCTCTTATGCAAGTAGAGGAACGCAACACAGGTGCCGTTATTTGGGATGTATACAAGAAGTACTTGCGCTTTTCCGGTGGCCTTGTTTGGGCTCCTATCATTGTCTGCCTCCTGCTGCTCAACGAGGGTTCGCAAGGTACGTTCTCTGCGTGAAGCTCCGAGACCGAGTTAAATTCCAGACGAAGTTGGAAATAATCTATTCCTTGGCTTCTGGACCGGAGGGATTATCGAGGGTTTCACTCAAGGACAATACATGGCGGTATATGCTGGTCTTGGTCCGTTCTATCGGCTGTAGTTCAGGATGCGATCGAACTGACTTCCATTTCATATCAGGTGTTGCTCAAGCACTATTTTCCTGTCTCGTCAGTCTAGCCTTCTCGTGAGTAGTATTGAGAATTGAAAATGTCAATAAATCATTTGTACCTCTTTGTTTAGCCTCATGTGTCTCGTTGGAAGTTTGCGGCTATTTAAAGCCGCGCTCAAAGGTGTCTTAGGCTCGCCAGTATCGTTCTTTGACACCACACCTATGGGTCAATCTTGACTGGTTACCTTGAATGTATGTATCTCATTCTTTTCTCTTTTATCAGGGCGGATACAATCGAGACTTTCGAAAGATCAAGACACTCTTGATGCAGAGATTGCAGTCACACTTTGGCAGGTCAGATCCTTGATTGTGTTTAGGCCTTCTGATTGACAGTAGTATACTATCACACAGTTTTTGTCCACATTCACTTCTGTTTTAGGAACCATCGGTCTGGTGTTTTACACCTTCCCGTTGCTTGGAATCATATTTGCGCCATTGATCGTCCTTTACTACATCTGCTCCGTCTTTTACAGGAGAACTTCGGTCGAAACCAAGCGCCTTGATTCTATTCTGAGGTCAATGTTGTACGGATCTTACTCCGGTAAGTTTGATTCCGGTTAACGACTAACCGATACTATCGTCTTATGCTAAGCTTGTAGAGACGCTGACTGGTCTTGCAACTCTCCGAGCTTATGGTGAACAGGTGGGCCTGGATTGACTTCCGTAACCTTGTTCTCATTTCTTACCAGAGTGCCTCTATCGTCATTGCTGAAAAAGGATTAGACCTAGAAAACCGGGCATATTACATGACAATCTCCATCCAGCGCTGGTTGTCGGTCAGGTTGGATCTGTTTGGTAACATTCTGATTTTGGGGATCGCATTATTTGCTGCTGGTTACCGTCACTCAGTCAACCCTGCGAAAATTGGCGTGGTGCTATCTTACACTTTGGCAAGTGAGTGCTGATACAATGTTTGTTTTGTTCGTGTGTTGAAACTTGGGCAGTCACTCAGACTTTTTGTATGTATTCTCCTGTCATGTTGTGAGCTGTAGCTTTACTTATAAGAGTCCTTTAAAGCGGAAATGATTAATCAATTTGCTAAGAACGAGCAGAACATGAATGCTGTGGAGAGAGTTCTTCATTACACAGAACTTCCTCCTGAAGCCGCTTCTATGACTCCTGACGATCCTCCTCCATCTTGGCCAGAGAAGGGACAGATTTCTTTTACCAACGTAGACCTTGCTTACCGCGAAGGTCTGCCGCTTGTGCTGAAGGATGTCAGCTTCGATGTTCATTCGGGGGAGAAGGTAGCGTTCCCAATGTTTTCCTGCCCCTACTTTCTCTGAACTATTGTCTAGGTCGGAATCGTCGGACGCACGGGTGCAGGTAAATCGAAATGATACATACTATCTTTACATCATTTACGAACCTTTCATGATCTTAGGCAAATCCTCTTTGTTACAAGCGCTCTTCCGGTAGACCCTTTTTCTCAATACGTTGTTGACACCCTATTAATCCGGTCATCATAAGCACCGTCGAGCTTCGCAATGGTAAGATCGAGATAGATGGTTGTGATATCAGTCGCATAGGCCTCTCTACTCTTCGGAACTCCATCGCGTTGGTACCGCAAGACAGTACAATGTTTATAGGAACTTTGCGTTCCAATCTGTAGGCTCTCTTTGCAGCTCCTCATCTCCAATTTATGACAGTTATATTGTTGTAGGGATCCGAAAGGGCTATGCACGGACGCGGAGCTTATTTCTGTGATCCAACGTGCAGGGCTCTTATCCCGTTCTGACCCGACAGCTGATGTGAAGTTCAGCTTAGATTCAACAGTCGGAGATGAAGGTCTGTGCTATCCCTCACGCATTCCACTGATGTTTTAAACTCCATACAGGGTCGAACTATAGTGTGGGAGAAAAACAATTGATAGCACTCTGTCGTGCCCTCGTGAAGAATAGTCGCGTCATTATCCTCGTTAGTTTTTCGTGACAACTAGCCAATCCTTATATTTGACCAAGATGAGTGCAGGACGAAGCGACAAGCAGTGTCGATGTTGAAACAGATGCGAAATTACAGCGAACTATCAAGAGGGAATTTGCCTCTTCAACCCTATTGTGTATTGCACATCGTCTGAACACCATAGGTAGCTATCACTTTAACTTTATGCATCCATAATTCTTCGCTCAAATCGCTGCAGCATATTATGATCGTGTACTTGTCCTGGACGCCGGCAAGGTCGCCGAGTTCGATACGGTCCTCAATCTCTACGATAATAAAGCATCACTATTTAGGTCGCTCTGCGGCGAGGCCAATCTACAGCGCGCAGATATCCTCCGCATTCGGGCAGAGTATGGTGAAACTTCATGATGTTACAAGGACTCTTTTCTACATATATATTCCAACAATACCCTCCGCTCGATCACCACTTGTTTAACTCTTTACCCCCTCTTTTTCTCTGCTGATGGAAAAGGCCGTTCTTAATTATTATTTGTCCTAACTCTACATATATCCCACCTCATTCGCGAGAACACGGATCTTTTGTGCAACTTTGTATAGCTCAATTTCTTGGACGTATAGCGTAACGTTCAACATTAGCAAACGATCGTCAAGTATGCGGCATCGTATCCTTCACACAACGACGTGATTGTTTTCTGCATACTTGCCCCAATTAAGATCAGAGCTCGAGGAGCCTTTTCATATGATCGTTAAAATCATGGCGCTACGCAGTATCCAACAAGTGCTAGACTTCCTTGTTTGCCTTTGATATAGTAGAAATTTATACGCCTTTCATATGATTTTTGTACTTCTCCCCCATTTCTACTTCAATCATAAGGCCTTCTTCAAACCCTCGGCTCGAACATCCCAACCATTACTTGGGAAACCAGGTGCGCTTCCCTGGCTGCCATCCCAACCCTCAGCCATCATTGCGATAGCAAGGAGCAATGCTCCGGAACCCGGAAAGTATGGTGTGGGTACTCTGGCACCACCAATGGGCATGCCAACGTCGTCAAAGGCGAAAAGTGGGTGAAGAAGCCACTCTACAGCCTTTTCTTGGTCCCCATTGCGTGCTGCCGACATTGCAAGCATTGGAAAGTCCCACCTAGACCATCGTCAGTTTCGATTACCTTGATTTGGCACGAGCCACCCACCCCCAAAAGTTGGAAATATTCCAATATACCCACACCTTCTCGGATGTTATTTTGGCTATGGTGACGTTCAGGCCCGGCGTTGGGGGGAGCCAGCCATGCAAACCGACAAGAGTTGGGTGATCGTTGGTATACGCCTTGTCTGTCCAGAAAGCACTCTCGATACCCTCATACACCGCGTACGTTCCATTATCAATAGGCAGCTGGGCGAGATTGCCCACAACCTTGGTCCAATCATCCGGCACCTCTTCACCCAAATTAATCATCCATTTTGATGCGATATCCAAACCTAAGCGCCAGTACGCCAACTCTAGCGCGGGGTTCTGCGTGACGTTTGGACTGGTATCCTCGCTTGTGATGTACATCGGCGGACCAATATCGTACACGCCTGTTGTTTCATTATACCAGGCAAAGGCTGACATCCAGTTTGCTGTTTCAATAACGACATTCTTCCACTTCTCTAATATGTCTTTGGTTGGGAAAGCGCGATACTCGTAGAGTGCAAAGATGAGAGGATGGGGTTGTTGCCAGATGAGAAGGTTGTTAATTTCGCCTGGTGATGAACGACCGGAGGGATCTGTCATCTTGGGCCAGCGAGCACCAGCAAGCCAGTCTTGTTGAACTTGAGCGCGGGCGATAGAGCTGTCAAGGAATCGGGAGTAAATGCTCGTCGAACGACGGAGGAGATCCCAATTGCTCCAGAGGGCCCAGTGGGCACAGTGCCAGAAATACATTTCTATCAAAGCCGAAGTTCAGCTCGCCGCGACTCTAGACGCCCGAGAACACTTACCCATATGGAACTTTCTGTAGTCACAATAAGTACTCCGAATAGTATCGAAGCACGAGTACTTACCCATACTGGATATCACAGAAACATAGGACTTGTTATATAAACGTTATCGTGAAGAAATTCATACGTACCCAACCGTTGTTGACCAAACCAGACTGTTGTCCGGTCGACCGTCATGTCATCAATGCAATTGAACCGATGATACAGGGCCTTATGCTCACCTCCTGAGGCGGAGTCTCTCCGGCCTCGTTCACTCTCATGAGGTATCGAGACAAAATAATCCTCCTCTGTAATTCCTCTGCTCGCAAATCCGTAGAACCTGTCATAACATCGACAAAACCACTATTCGTCCAGTATTCTTCCCAGGCGCTCGCAGAATTATCAATAATATTCTGAGCAGAAGAAACCTTTGGTTCATCCTCGGGGAGCCCATATTCGACAGTGACAGAGAAAGTCGTCGTTGACGTTTTCGATGGTTGAATGGTGTACCGGTGGGCATCTGGGCTATCGCGTGATATACCGAACTTGTCACCCGTTACAGTCGTCTTGAACGTCGCTGCAACCATCGTGTGGAAGATGCTTGCACGACTATCTCCAGAGGCCTCTAACACGGTCGTATGATTCGATGTCGCATTCCAATTACCGACAAAAGGGGCACTGAACTTCGCTTCTCCATCGTTCCAGGGGAAATCCAGGAAAACCCCAAGTCTACCGCTCGTCAAAAGGGAAGATCCAATGACAATTCCGATGCATCCGGTGTCATCAGCTACAACAGTCTCGACTGCGACGGTTTCGCCTTGGATGAAGAACCGACTTGCTAGCTTTCCAGTCCACAAATCGAGCTCTTGCTCTACGTTTGTGAGATCATCTCCCGTGATGTTGAGCTTCTCCCCTTCCACCGAATAAAGTACAAAGCCTATCCTTCCGAGGTTGACTCTGTTTGGATTCGAAATGAGCCATTGCTCAACCCCTCCTCCCCCAAAATCATATTGAACCAATCGGCCATGATTGTACCAGCTCACCCCTTTGTAATCCTCTACGTCTTGTATCGTCATGCCAGCAGGAAGTGTATCATTTTTCCAGCCCCAAGAGGACATGATAGCAAATGGTAGAAGTGTCTGAAGACCTGTCACGTCCGCCCCAAAGGCAAAATTACCGTTGCCGACTTGCATGGGCGTTGTGGCATTGAGGGATGAGCCATTGCGTGTTGGGTTGAAATGTCTGACAAGAGATTGACGGTCAATCGATGACAGTCCATTTGTCAGAGCGGACAGCGCGAGAATAAAAAAAGTGTAGAGCATTTTATGAGGCCTTCAACGAGATAATCCCATATTTAATGCGAGCGCCTTCGCGGTCCGGGTCTGATCAGCCCCACTAGACGAGGAACCCTACTCTCACTCACTGGCCTGGTATTTAGCTTACTATGAGCCCACTCAGGGACGTCGATTGATGTGCTTCACCAACTTCCGAATGCTACACAGGACATGACTTCGTCCATGCTTCGGCACGGTCGCAAGACTTCTTTTTCAAGGCATTTGCAATTGGGTCAGCGCGTAGTTCTCGTGATCAAGTCTCGACCATAGAAATTGGCTTCGAAATTATATCTCGGTCCGGCTTTCGGGCCTGCAGCAGTTCAGGAGAACCTTGAATGTGGAATACATACCTGAGGGGAAATGATATTTCATGGGAAAACAAGTACATACAAACGTGCCTACCTTACATGACTCGGATGTTGACGGCGATATCCACAACCCGAGTTTTGGTTAACGCAATTCAGGTAGGATCCAGTGGTCACATCGACACAGTGCTCTTCTGTCTAGCCTCCTGCTTGTT
>JABFYK010000226.1:5002-19374 GCA_018849495.1 Termitomyces sp. T123_Mx157
AAAGGTGGATTTCATTAATCTTGTTGAGACACTAATACATCTCGTTTCTAGAGACACAATACATATTGAGAGTAACAAATCAAAGCTAAGAAAACCGCTTGACATGGTAATTCAAGTCACCCGCCCATCAATCATATTCAAAGTACATTTATTCCTGACTTAATGATTTTGTTTTGTGCTGTGGACAGCATCCAGATTTTGTATGCAGAGTATTAATGGCAAAATGGTTGTTACATTTCAGAACGTCTAGGCTACGGCAGGATAATCTATTTAGATGATGTCAGAACAGAAATGTTTCTGACTTTATCATATTCATGATCTCTCCATACATATTAGAACTTACTCAGATCCGAGTTCTCACCGGGACTGAACCACTGGGAGCATCATTACATTCTTGGTTGCAGAAGGCTCCACACGAGCCACACGAGATGAACCTGTCTCACGTTTCAGGGCTTCCACAAGGGCCTCTGCGGTCATTGAAAATTCGCGCTGCGACATTTGATGAGGTGTCCTGGTAAGAGCACTGGAAACCAACGGTAGTTCCACAGTCCCAGCCATGTTGATAGAAGATCTCTTCCCTGCTCCCTCTACATCCCGCTCAAAGCTGACGCCGAGGAGATGGCCAGGAATTACGCCCCAATCGACGGCCAATCTTCAAAGGATTATCAAGGAGAATCAAGAGAGATGGCATTTGTTCTTCCTGCATGACTATCGTGCACACAAGTAAACATAATGTCTTTGATTCTGTATTTTGTAGGTGCTGAGGATGTTTTCAAGTCATTCCATACACTCTGCCCTAGCGCTGTGGGCCTTGGGAGCCGACAATGAGATAATTCAAGCCGCGTATGACCACGAATGTGCGCATCTCCTGCCTAGGTCCAATCCGCCTGAGAAGATCACAGCTGCGAACTTGAACGAACATCTCGGGGATGATGAGTAAGCTTTGGCTTCACAGCGTGTTGATGAAAGAACCGATTCGATGACAATAGATATTACGGCGCATACCTAGACTTCTTCACAGAAGTTGTAAAGAAGCAGGGTGTTACAAGCGCTATCGAAGATTACGTCTTCTCAGAGAAAGCAAATTTCATTTCTGCTAGTGGAAAGAAAGAAGAGGAACAGCCAGAAATGCTAAACAGGTTCATGGATGGGATTATCCATAGCATGATCGAAGTTGGGTGCGGTCTTGAGTTCAACGTGCCTGGACTAGTGGCTGAAGGTAAAAGCATCCTATTCAATATCAAGAAGTTTCATTCTGACCTAGTCTTCTTTTCCAGGTCTCGCTTGGACCTCTGTGCATCTCAAGAGTTCATCGGCCGTCATCCCCGTCTCGTTCTGGATGGCTGCAAATCAAGCCCCGGTCACATCCCTCACGTCGCGACTCCTGGGCCTCGGCAAAAATGCAGTAGCTGCGCCAAAGACAAATGTCCATGCATTGACAATACTCGCGAGAATTCTGAAAGATTCCCGTTTCGACGCGATTCCACCCGCTGAAGATTATCGAATCGTTTATTCGAATATTACGAGCAAGTACGGCGACGCGATAACTGATTACGCAAAGTTGTGGACATTCAACCAGGATGATCCTGAAGAGGCCGAGCGAAAGATTGAGGAACTGGTTTATGCTAACACTTTGATTTATGCTGTAGCAGGGTGGTCCAAAAACGAGGATTTCAACAATGATTTCTTCCAGTGAGTAGTTGGTAACAAACACCTGGTTTGACTGAGCTGATGGAAATCCCGAACGCAGTGTTCACCTCATTACATCAGCTCTGTTTCTCTACCAGTTCATCAAAATCCTCAAGCCTGCATCCCAAGAAGTTTTCCTTCGAAGTTACTTCGCTGTATGTCTGACATGGTGGATTGGCCGCGGAAGGCCAGGATTCGACATTGCAGGATTCTTCACTGAAGTCTCCACGAACCCCGGTCCTATCTCCCCGTTCCCGGTTCCACACAAGGACGCGCTTCCAAAGGCAGACTCCCCGAAAGCTAGCAATCCAAATCCTTGGCTCCAGCTCGTCAAGGAGGCTCTGGTCATCCCAGACGATCATATTCCAAAGGCCTTGCGCGCGCTTTCTCATTTTGCCGAGGTATACGGGACGAGGAATGCGGGAAAGGAGGATCTCACGATCACTGAGTTGCCGGGTGCTGAATTAATTGATGGGACGTTGTTTGTGAGGGCGGCGGTACTGACGAATGAAAGATTGAGGAGGGAGAAGGACGCCGATGTGAGCAAGACGAGATACTGGGATCGGAAAGGGTTTTATAAGATTTCTTTGGAGCATGAAGTGAAACGGGGCATACCTGAGTAAAAGCTGCATGCAATTTTCCCGTCACTCGAATGCCAGTTGATTCACCCATGTGCGCCTGACATTCGAGGTTGATCACCTGGGGACATCGACATGGGGAAACCCCCAGAGATTATACATTATCAGGCCCATTGTGTGCTGTCTATGCTCGCGAACAGCCGCGCAGTCCCACGGATATAAAATTATGGCTCGACAATGAATCCCAAGCAATTAAATAAGTAGCTCACAGACTGAAACAGGTCAACATCACAAATGCATCCTGCTGGAATAGCTCACTGTTGAACGTTGAGGGCTGAGCTCTTTGGGATCCGGATGCTAAATAGGACTCTAGTTCTCACTAGCGGCACTATGAGGGTACAAAGTGCCCAACAGAATATATCAAGGATGATAGAGATCTGGAGAAGGCAGTGACCGAGAAGAAGCATCATAAAGATAACATGTGTGAGACGTGAGACGTAGTAGAGATCTGAGGTGGCGTTCATTCGCGCGGTCTATTCACGTGGCCATCACTTCTCATTGCCAACATCGCCTTCCCACCCCAGCGGCTACTACACTGTCGGTACTACGAGACTGCCCTCTATTTTTGCGGTATAATTGAACAAAATGGTCTTTTCATTCAACCTCGGAACACCAATCAACACTGCGCTCTTGGCGTATATCCTGTATTCAGTGCAGCACATCGTCTTCCCAACCATCTCGCGACCAAAGACCATCCCGCACGAATTCAAGTCGGGGTACTCTTGGATGCCCAAGTCACATCCACCTACGGTACTCTTCAAGAATTACTCTCCGAAGACGCTGGAGCCGTTCAATGGCAAGGATGGGGGTAGGATTTTGCTCGCTATCAATGGTACTGTGTTCGATGTGACTGCTGGACGGAATTTCTATGGCCCGAGTGAGTCATCGAGATGTCTATTGCTCTTTGTATCCCAGAAGCTTATTTACTCTAGATGGGATGTATGGTAATTTCGCTGGGAGGGATGCTTCGCGAGGAATGGCGAAACAATCTTTCGACCTGGGTATGTGTTCAAATGTCCCGCGATCGAGGAAATCTCTGTAGTGTTAGCCACTGATCCTCATACCTTGATAGAAATGCTTACTTCGGTTGATCAACCTATCGATAGCCTTGAGGATCTCAAGCCAGACGAAATGTATGTTGAATCCTCTTCTTTACCCTGGTCTTTGTTGACTGGCTGATGATCTTCAGTGATAACATGAAAGGTTCGATCAAGATGTCTGTCTATGCGCAATTGCTCATAGAACAAATAGGCTGGATCGAACATTTTTCGAACAAGTATATTATCTGTGGCAAACTCGTCGAAAACGATGCTCTATAGATTCCAACAACTCTTTGTGAATTGTATTGACTATTTTCTGTATAACTTCATGTGTATCTATCTATACAAGGTGGCAATCTGCTGCTATACTTTGCGTCACGGCTTTCTCCATGAAGGAACTCGATGCGACAATAATCAGGCATTCGTTACTGTTCGTGAAAAACTCTGCCATTTACCGCCACCGCAGGGCGTCGTTGAAAGTTCTTGTTCTTTGACGAAAGGTAAATCGGAGAGAAAACTCGTCATTCCAGAACCACCTGACGAAGGAAATAGAGATCTCAGCCGATATTCCGAAAATAATAATTTTAACTGGAGGCCGAGCGCCGCGCACTGGTTCATGGAAGCGACACTATCAACTGATGAGTCTTGATTTGAGTCTGTGCCCTCCAAGTCGAAATTTGCCATCACAAGTAGATACGAACATTAATGTTGTTATATTGTACTAATTGTCTTGACAAAATTAATTAACGGGTAGGATATGATTCCTACAATGTTCAAGATATTTATGGTATCAGTGAAGGATGACCGTTCGCGCACGACGCAAGCCGCGGGAACCTTAGAGTCGCCGTTACTACCGTCGACAAACCTCGTATCTAAGCTCATCTTACCTAGGCCTAGGGATCATCATATCCTTACCCCACACTGAACTCTCCAACTGCCGCATCGTTGGTTGCCTCCGCTTGCGCTCTGTAAAGACGTAGCTGTGATGGCCATGCCGCTAGTATGTCCAAATCCATCGGACGAAGAATCATTGATCGGTAGAGTGTACGGGCGTAGACATCCCTCGGTTGCTTTACCACGCCAATGTCGTGACAGGAGGCCAGTTAGGAATCGCGCGTACAGTTTTGGGGTGTGGCGATCATTAACGGCAATCCTAGGCGAGCTTAGAGTCTCGACGAGGCTTCTGACGAGGCTGAGGATCTTGGTCTTTTGTTCCACCGTTATATGAATGGAGAACTCCGGTCTAAGGAGCTAGTGAAGGATTGAATGAACTTTCCTCAGCACGTCTCGAAATAGAAGTTGATAGCATACCTCAAGAAGAAAAGCTGATGCGAAAGAAGGGGAGATGAAAAGCTCTGCCACAAAAATAAGTAAAATCAGTCAGGATGGCAGCTGACATACCATCAGGAGCATAACGCATGTATTCTGTAGTGGCCAAACTTTCAACCGTGAGCCGTATAACTGATTTGGCTGCGTCCATACACTGCAGAAGTCTGAGTATCGCACAGATGAAAGTTGTCGTCATACTCACCTTGTTAAAGTATACATGAGCGCCCGGCCCGATACCACGCTGATAAGCTTGTTCAAATCCGGACGAGAACATCACAAGGCGTGAATACGCTACGAGGCTTCAAGAATACGTTAGTCTTAATGCGACAATGCAGAAAATCTTCTATACACTTGGAACAGGACACTTCGCAAGGAGCAAGTGGTATCTGGAATCGACACTGTAGAGATTGATACAGGCTTTGAACTGGCGGTCTTACCATTAGGATCTGAATCTTCAAAGAATCGTTTGGACCATTCTTCTTGATATCTTGTTAATTGAGCATCATGCTGGAAAACCACTGAACAAAAATCGACCGTCTACAACAGCGATTGGACTAGATGTGCAGAGATATCACGATCACATATACCTTGTTGAAACCGTTTGGAGAAAATGGTCCGATAGAAATCTTTTCATGGAACTTGACTACCATTCGTACAAGTCCCGAATATGCGCACTGGTGCACATCATACTAGAACAGTCATCAGATCAACCATTTACCGTACAAAATTGGTAGGAAAAGCCTTACAGGATGATTATACCTGCCCTTTTTATACCAGTCCTCGGTATCAAGCATGAAGCTAGGAACTGTCTATCAGTTGCTATTAAGGGAACTAGCGTGAAGCGCACTAATCCTCCCTGATGGACCATGACTTTCCGAGTTCGATTGCCTTCCATCGGTCAACAGTATAACAAGTCAACCACGTTCTCATTCGATTCAACATCTTTCTTCCCTGTTTCTCCTTTTGTAGATCTAGTGTAGAAACCTGGTGTAGATTAAGATCCGTTGCGATACTAGGAAATGCCAATATGTTACGGCCGTCATTCAGGAATATATATATATAAAGGGATTTACCTGATGGCTATTCCGGTATAAAGCCAACTTGTATTTTCTTCCCATCGGCGTCCCGGTACGGAATAAAGACTCATCAAGATGTACGCTTGACAGAGCTCAACAGACTTCCTTCCATGATTGAGAGCATTTGTTACTGAATTTCTCGCAAAATGCATGGCAATCGGGTATATTTCTGGCTTTTTGGAATATCTTGACGAGACCGCACAAACTAAAAAAGGATCAATATGCGCCCTCCTTGAGGACAAAATCAAACTACTCACTAACGGTAAAAAGAGAGGGAGATCTCTCAAAGGTAGATACTGGCGTGTGAAGATAAGGATCCACAATAGAGACAAAGGGCTATGACTGTTAATGATAATACATAACCCAAGACGTTCAGTAATAAACTTACGTTGATAAAGCTGAAGAATCTGTTTGGATATCAGTTATTATATGAGAAAGGAAGACACAAGAGGGATGTCACGAACATTTTGAAAAGGTCGTCGACATCTTCAGGAGTCACTACTCCATGAACTAAAATCTCAGGAAGCCGTTCAGTGGACGTCGCATATATGTTGAGGTCAGGAGCGGGACCTCAAGTGATGATTGAGATGTCATATGCATCTGAATACAGGGAGAACTGACAAACCTGGCATGAAATATGCTGGGTTTGCAACACCCTAAGAAGGATCAGCACATGCCTTGACGTATATATAAATCTGATTGTAGTCACATACGACATCATCACCCTCCGACATGATTTCTTCGACAGCAGCGATCATTTTGGAATCCTTCTTTACTGATTTTGTGTTGTTCAAGCTCAAGGTTGCAATTAGACCGAAAGGACTCGAATCCGAAAGAGACAACAATTTCTGTTCAGTATTATCGCAGCTAACCACTTGATTATTGTTGTTGTCCGGGGCAATCACGGATTGCTCTGTGCGGTTTATTTTTCTCTCGGGATCGTCGCCTTCTGTATTCCTACCAATTTTTTGAGAGGCTCGATTTTCATCCTTCCCATTAGCAGAGGGAATGATAGCTTGCATGCGGTCGCACCATTGCATAATGTTTTCCTTGTTCTGATCAGAGCGTGGCATAGCTATTTGATAGGAACCCGCTAAGACAGGAGTCGCGATGTTTGGATTATGGAACTGTATGTAGATTAAGAAAATACATTCAATTTCAAAGCCAACTGAATTACTTACCTGTTGAAGAAGAGACTCGATTATTGCATCCTTCTGCTTGACCTGTGCAAGTAGATGTTTACAGCCGCTAGAATGACAAAAAAAGGGTTCAATACGAGCTCAGAAAGGAGGGTAAAGAAGGGAACGATGTTGTCAAGGCAAAGGATAGAGGTGGTGATCAAGCAGTTTTGTTGAAAAAACCCCTGTGATAGGCACCGGATTTCTATGGCAACAAACAGGACGCCTCCAAACCACGTTTGCACCAGTGATTTTACCAAACTGAATAAATCGAGTTCGGAGATGCTTGGCTTCACATCAACTAGAGGATACAGACTAACCTGGGCGCTTTAAGCTTCTCTATCTTTCTACCTTCGACGACGCATACGCGCCCACCAGGTTTGCACCTCCTACACGAAATATCGCCTGCTGCAAAAACACATTTCATCTGTAAAGCCCCTCAAAGAAGGATAATATTTCGACAAGGTTGAATCGGCACGGGTCATGGCGCACCGTTCACAGAAATCAATATGGACCCAGACACCATCGTGTGTAGTACGGTCAGAAAAATTCATGACGGTCGAGTATGTATGGACAAAAATTGGCGGCACGGTTGAGCCAGCGATTACGAAATATCAAATATCAGAGAAGGCGAAGACGGCGACAAAGACGATGGACGGCGTGGAAACAAGCCGTAAATCGATTGAACGAGTGTCAAGTCTGAGATTTTTCCCACCTTAAGCCTCTTGCAGTATGTACATGCGCGAAACCTCTTCAAACTAGGAGAAGAAGAGGAGGAAGTTGAAACAGTGGGGGGTTGGATAGGAACGAATTTTGGACGCATTCAGAGACCGATGATCGTGAGACGGAATACATTAGCCCCGTTGTGGCATTATCGTATCAGAAAGAGAACCGGGCCGTGTGATGAAAGGACGATCGGTATATTGTCGGGTGAAAATAAGGACGGGGCGTGTGATTAAAAGATGATGGTGGGTTGTCGTATGTTGTTGGATGTTTCACGGACCGTGCGATGAAACGATGATGTTCGTGGCAAAACAAGACGTGGCAACATCCATGTCAAAATCCGAAAAGAATAAGAAGATTCCGTAAAACATTCGAAAAGGAAGGCATATAAAAGAAAGAAAGGTCGTGAGTGGCGCTTGACTACCGGAAAGAGTCAACTCACGACCTAGAACTCCATTCTCCCCCGGCTATACCGCCCCCACCACCCTCTATAGTAGGCCCAAGAGAGCTAGAAGAATTTTCGACTGCCGACTTCTCACCACCCCTCCTGTTTACCTTAGTTTGCTTCACCTTTGTTGACCATGTTCTTGGGTTTCTTGTGGGTCTACGTTTGGTGATGACTTTCCCTATGCTATCCAGGCTGGATATGGCCTTCTCAGATGTGCGGATTCTGTTGTTCGATCTACTTGGTAATTCCGAGCATGAAAACCCAGAATCTATGGCACTAATGCTCGTAGAAGTGCTCTGTCCTGCGGTCGTATCAGCACTAAATTGAGTGGTATTGATTTCAGAGAGCCCATTAGAGTAAAACTCCTCTGTCCCAGGATGAGATTCCAGTCCGAGCGATGAATCTGAAGAGTGAAGATCCGAATACAGACGAGAGTCCAGCTCCCCAGGCGTTTTTACCGAAAGAAAAGACTGCGTGATATTCTGTGTTTGACGATGGGAGTATGAGTGCAAAGGAACGTTTTGAGACTCGGGACAGAGGTAAAATGGAAAAGAGCTTCGGTGTTTGACCTGTTGGCCCGAACATTCATGTCCTCCCACATACCAAGCCTGATAGGGTGCGTTCGTGTTGAGTGGGTCGGGGATATCCGCCGGATTTGAATGGGGTTGGTAGGTGGCGTACGTATCATGATCTGTCAAAGCGACATCTTGCGAAGGTCCCGCGCCTATCGCCACTCCTTTTGCCACACGGAGCGATGCTCGTGAGTACTGATGTTGGAGGCAAACGCTTTCCATGTCGGACGCATATGAGGCTCGACGAGAATGAGGATGGTAACACCTTGCAGCTGAGATGAAATTACATACATAACTGGGGAATAGATGATTGGTGACGAAAGAGCTGTGGTTGATGGTGCTGTTGGCCGTCTTCATATGCCGCAGGGGCGTCAAACGTTGGTGTAGGGCCAACCATGAGAGATGAAGTAACTCAGACTGTCAATCTTGTCTGGCAATGTATTGTTCGGTTGGCCAAGATTGAAGAAAGAAACAACGGTCTAGGAGAGTGACTGCACAGAATGACTTCGAGAATATATAATGAACTCATAAGGACTTGGGCTCAATACGGAGATACTCAGGGGGATCAGAGAGAAACCTATTATGTCAATTTATCGACTTTTACTTTGACTGTGTCAGAAACACCGATGAAAGTAATATGACGGGTTTCTCACCTTCGGACCACCACCACTGTCATCGCATGGAAAGAAAAGTATCTTGGACACTCAGGGGTCAAGAATGAGTCGATCAAGGGGGTCAAACTTGAGATCTGAGATTCTATTTACGGTCACGGCATCCGCAGCGGCCAAGAGGCTAGTACAAGTTTTACGCGCAAGATCGGGCTGAGCTCGTGCCCGGTCACAAGAAACGATAAAGACGAACCTTTGCAAAATGATTTGATGAGTCATCTGAAGCAACCATGGAGATAGCTTGTCGACGATGGAAGTGACTCGTTACGCAACTTCGCACAGATTTAGATGATCCCATATGATCGTCAGTCTTGATACTTCGATTCTCCGTTGGTCAAGGGTATCTTCATGCATTGGTGAGGATGATGGTTTAAGCTCTAAGCTAAGGGTCGTTAACGTCTCGCATCAAAATATTTGATACGACCTTCATTCATCCGTGCCTCCTTCCGAAGGGCGTCATGCTGCATGCTCCGAAACCATCATAATACCTACGCTCTAATTCCATGCAGCAGGTTGCCCATATTGATCCTACATTTCTTTTTGCGGTCAACCTCGAGTGGTATGGACCATCATCAAGACTTTCAAATTTGAGCGTCGTCCGGTGTAAACAACCTTTGGCTTAGTAAGTATACACGCAAGACTAGACCACATTCGTTACGATATAGTCGATTTGCTAACCGTGACAGAGTTCGTAACGACAGTGCTTGCGTCATTCTCCATACAGCAACACCGAAAGTGGACGATATGCTTATAGGGTGATTGCGAATCATACAGTCCATGTAATCACAAATGTTCGAGGGTCCAAATCCAAAATGCCCCTATAAGTTTTCTTTAAGTGTCAACCTTCGAAAACTTGACGTCCTGGTCGTCTTCGGCTAACTCACGATCCGATCTTACAATTGACAAACTTTACCGGAAGGAACATCATTACTTTGGACATCTGTACATATGCATGCATCTATCCTCCGACCTACTCTCGATTCTTGAAATTTATCTCGTACGACGGAGGAAGCCGCTGATTCACTCCAAGAAACTTAGAACTCGCCATTCGCTGTGGCGCCGCTTATGCTTATTACGTTGCAGGTATCGCCGAATGCAAATAGGACCTCGCCGTCCCGTCCCATTTGATTATGAACTCGCAAGGTCAATATACCGCCGGAAACCAGCCTTCGACGCTCTAAACCCCAACATCTGGACCAATTACTTTGGGAGGCAATGGCGCGCATTGTACCGATTACATTTATCATTATCTTTTGTCAGATTTCTTTAGCTGGGAAACATTCGATACAACGGGGACTAGATCAGCTATAAGAGCCACGGAATGTTACTCCCCCGCATACGTGGAGAACTTGGGTGAGTGGGCCGGCACTTATATAGTTTAAAATCGCGCTTCATCCACCGAGGCGGGTGGCTAAGGATCGAGTAGCGCAGTCGCACGCTCGGATTACACTTATACTCTAGATCTCGAAACAAGGGGTTTGATAACCATATCACCACTCCTGCTCGGCAAGGTATGTTTCAAAATTCAACTGCTGAGCAACTGTGTTACTTTTTGATACTTTCTTGCTCAACTTCTAGCAGTGATATCCTTTTTAAATTGTCTATAACTCATACAGTCCTAAATAATATGTGCCTTCGTCAATTTCCTCTCCCTTTGTTATATCTTATTCTTCCGTCTGCCCATTATTGTGTACTGCGAAGCCCTCTGTGTTCTCAAGTGTCCCTTTTGTATGACATCCTGAAATAGTGAGAAGAGATCTGATTTATTGGAAGAAAGAAATTATTGGCCCGAGTTGCTGATAAACTCACAAATAGTGATGTTCCGGCCCGGCTTGAGGCGGCTGCGACTCGAATACCACGCCAAGTCCCCAAATACTGGCCTGGGCCGAGGCGAGCGGGCTTTTGGCAGTAGAATGTAAAAAAACTCTGTAAACAGTTTCAAGACTAAGAATAGTCACAGTTAAGACTCATCTAGGCAAAAACATTTCCTGAGTGTTTAGTATGAGTCTGTATACTGTGATCTGTGATCTGAATGTGTGTCAAATGGGCAATTGATGGAATTCATACCCTGAGAATGTCTGTACATCAATTTGATTCACTTCAGAATGGATATCTCACTACATTATGGAATGTGATCTGTTAAGTGTGACTCTTACCATTTTTCAACAAATTAGTCACATTTACCCCTGGCCTGGGCTGCTGGCTTTGGCCTTTCAGCATTGTGGGCCAAGCCAAAGCCCTTACCAGGCTGCCTTGTGATGCCTGACTCAAACAGGCCTGGCTTGGCCTGGTTTCAGGCCATCAGCCAGGCCAGGCATATCACTACTCATGAAGGACAATGAAGATTTCATGTGAAGTCTCATTTAATTATCCAATATCATGACTTTCTTAGGACTGTCTTCTTGGTCTTAAGGCCCTGAATAAGACAAAGCATTTCACCAATGTAACCAGATTCTGATCTATTCCATCATCTATGATATTGATACAGTTACTAGGTTGCATGAAGTGAACTTTCTAGCAAAGATTGAAACCAGACAAATGGCAGGCTTGGCAGTGATTGTTCATATTGGTGCACACTGCTGGACATGTATCAAACCAGGTCTTTGCATTATGTACACACCTGGGTCTGAGAAGACCATCAGAACCATGACTCCAGTATGGTGAATAAGTGACAGGGATGGAGTACTCGAGATCTTGTACCATAGTATTCAGTAGCATCTCATTTCTTAGACTAACCAAAAAGAAGTACAGTTGGAAGTGACCTTTGAATGATTGCATAATGAAGTAGGAAGTTTGGGCTGTGGACAAGCCTGACAGAGGGGTTCATGTACATATTCAATCATGAAAAAAGGGATGTTCTGAGAAATCAGAAGTAGCAACCATTTATGGGCTAATTAGTTTGGGAAATGTCTGACTTGGATGATTCGAAACAAATTTCAAAGCTGGACTAGTGGCTTTTTGACTTGACATAATAAGAATTTTTCCTGTTAGAAAATATACATATCCTAAGGTTGACTGTGTGAATTGTTAGCATATCCTGGCATCATACCACCAAAAAAAAAAGAAATATGTGTAACTTATAGGACCCAAACTCTGATTTTCCTAACAGTTTAATATTAATGCCTGCAGTGCCTGTTCTTAAGTGAGCAGTGCACCCTGTAATCATGATGTTCTTTGGACAGATCCTAGATATATATCTAAAAATGGGTAAGTATACAATATCAATCACACTGCTGGCAGCCAATAATGTTTTCCAAGGAAATACTGTAAAGGTACCTGTTATACTATTTCCAAACAGTGTATTTTCAATGGAAAAAGGCTCTAAACTGTAAGGGGACAATTACCCCACAGGTAAACCCAGCAAGAGCAGGCAAGGCACAAGCAATGAGTAAGAGTCAAGTGGGCATTGTGAGGGAACACTCAACACCATGGAATAATCCTATTGCACAATGCAAGAGCTAAGAGACAAGCAAGCAGTGAGTGAGTGCTAACACAGGCAAGCAGCTGACAAGGGTCAAAGCTGGGTGGAGACAGAGTCAGACAATGCTAGGGAGCTCACAATTGATCAAGTGGATAGACCTGGTAGATGCTGCTATTGATCAGTCAAAGGATATTCTATCCTTGTGACCAGCTTATATACTACATCCATGACTATGCTATGACTAATACTGTATGTAGTAAGCAGCCCAGGTATGCTAAGCAATGAGTAATCAATACAACAAAAGGAGATATAGAGTCCAGTGTCTATGGCAAGTGACTACTAAGTGATGGGAGCAGAGCAGGGAGAGATGTGCAGTCCAGTATGTTCATAGGGCTAGGCCCAAATAGAGTGGAGTCCTCATATAGGGTTGTCCCCTTACATCACCCCCTCCTCAAGGTTTGTCAATCTGACAAACAGCATCTTTACTCAACCATGCCTCTGATAGCCCCAGTGTGAATGCTTGACATCAGCAAGCCTGGAGAGAGAGATGGGAGTTGCTGGATAGTAGGGGTAGAGGCCATGGCAGCAGACTAAGAATGTGCTGTTGCCAGAGCACTAGTAGAGGATGCTCCAGGCCTGGTAGGAGTAGGAGCAGATGGTGTGGCATGTCCCAAAGGTGCTGACATAGCAACTGCTGGCACAATGTTGCCTGAGCATTGCTTCCATGGTATGTGGACTTGCTTCTTAGCTATCTGCTTTTCAATAACCATGAGGGCTTCTCCAATCTGCTGATCAGAGCCTCTGATAGAGACAAACTGGTGGTCTCCTCCAGCTGAGCCAACTGTAAAGGAAGCCAAGCAGGCACTGGAGATGTCAAGGGCTTGTTTAAGGCCCTGCCTCTTGTGACTGACCATGTGCACAATCAGAGAGTCAGGAAGCTTGCATGTGCACTCAAAACATGGAGTATGACCATCCATAGGAGGGAGGTCCCAAGCAAGGGGGATGGTGAGGGGAGTATTAGTGGTAGGGCACAATACACATTGGGGGATCTGAGAGGTGGCTGCAATAGGAGTTTTGGTGGGAGGCTTGAGCTTCAGCTACCCCAGGAGGAGCTGCCCATGTGGCTGAGCCCTTGGGAACCAAGTGGCAACCCATACTAGGCTGCAAAGCTGTTCAAGCAGAGGCAACAGTGGCCTGGGGCATGGGTGTACAAGCAGACTCAAGTGCCACTAGCCTGCTCTCGAGTCCTGTGACATAAGTTAACAGTCTCTGAATAGAATCCATGGGGTCAGGCAAAGGTGTACCAGCAGGGGAGAACAACATAGAGCCTGTAGAGTTTAGAGTGAGGTCAAGGGTAGATGGTAGGTTGGATGTCATGGGCTAGAGATGTAGACAATGTAGGAACCAATCAAGATGTGAGGGAATGCTCAACACTGCAGGATAATCCTATTGCACAATACAAGAGCTAAGAGACAAGCAAGCAGTGAGTGAGTGCTAACATGGCAAGTGGCTGATGAGGGTCAAAGCTGGGCAGAGATGGAGTCAGACAACACTAGGAAGCTCACAATCTATATAATATGCGATGACGGA
>JABFYK010000227.1:0-19296 GCA_018849495.1 Termitomyces sp. T123_Mx157
CCAAAGCTAATATACTTCGGATTCCCCTCTGCTAGCTGTGTGACTTAGATCCGCCGCCCCGGAGGTTGCCCTTACACTCCAGGACAAGATCCCATTATAGGAGTGCTTAGATATGCACATTAACTCTCTTATTGCCTGCTCTACCCCAATTCTCTTCATAAAATTTAGTAATACCTTATATATGATTTCTTTGCCCCTCTTCACCCACTCTGCTAGAGTGATGTGCTAGGTCTGGCCTAGCTCAGAAGCTTGAGCTTAGGCTGGGCTTCTCCAAGCTCAGGCTTGGGCTGTGGCTTTACTACTAGGCTGAGCTTGGTCAATGCAAAGAATTATAGATTATATATTCAACTACTAGAATGTACCTAGAAGGCCTGGAGCATAGCTAGTAAGTTTCAGAACATTGTGGGTTGATATCAGTGGTGAGCTTCTAGAAAAATTGTTGATGGTTCATCAAAAGGCATGCTTCAAATTAGATCTGCTATTGAATTATCAGAAGTATCAACAGATAGCTTTCTAATAAAAATTTCATTGTTTGAGTAACTAGTATACCAATACAGTGCAGTCAGAGTGGCATGGTGGCTCAGCTGGCACTATCACGCTGTGAAGGGAATCTTTCAGCATTTTCTGAGTCAGAAAGGCAAGGTCATTAGTTTGATGCTTGTTTAGTACAGTGGCCTTTGGTAGAAAACAATTTAGACCACCACACTGGTTTATTCAACACTGCTGGGCAGCTACCAGCTGCACATGCATATTTGGTAGGCTTTGTAGGTCAGGCTGCCCAATAGAATCATCAATATGCAAATTATCACTATTTGTGGCTTAATGAGGCATTGTTATCATCATACTCCTGTTTGGTCTGAAATAGGCTGAGTTGCCTCATGGGCTTACTGGAAGAACTTGGAATCAAAGATTATAGGAAGGGGACAGATAGATCTAATAGGAGCAATCATACCTGGGGGTTTAGTCATGTGCTCAAACTGATGGGAAATCAAAAGGGTTTGAAAACTAATAGGAGTAGCAGGAATAGGCTATTCTGTAGTACCACATGTGACCTTTCTTCTTATTGTAAAATCTTGGGTGCATTGAGAGGGCAGGCTAGGTCACTGCTTATGCAAGCTTGTAATTAACAACTTCCAAATCAGCTTAACAAAGGCAGCTGAAGCTAATAGCAGTACCAACAATGAAAAGGTGAAGGGGAATACAATGCCAAGAAGCAGCACAGATGGGAAGGAATGTCCACAATGGATTTCTGTGGGATTGAAGGGCCAAAGTAGTATGAACTCAAACAAAGTTAAATTGTAGCAAAGTAGCTATGAGGCATAAACAGCATCAGTTGAATAGAGATCAGGCTGGGGAACTAGTTGGATATATTTGTCATTAAGCTCCTCATAGAATATGATAGGGCAGGACATACAACTCCCATGTGAATCTAGCCTCATAATATAAGGCAGTGCCTTTATCATCACAAGATTACATATATACACATATGTACAACTTAGTCACAGAAAGCTATGGCTTAAGCATGTGGCTTAGTAAAATATCTCCCAACATAAAGTAAACCCAACCATCTCAGAAGGCAGCAAATTAATCCCCAGAAGTAGCAATATCCTGACATAAAGCCTCTGAGTCAAATTTGACATGAGTTGGGTAGAAACATCACTAGTGTGCAGTTACCAACCCTGACAATTTCAGGGCAGAGAAGAGTATTCACTCATTGTATGGGTCAGGTTCACTTTATGTTGGGAGATCCTCTGTCAGGGGACTGCTCATTCTAGACCTCTTGATTGTTTTCTTTATTCCAGGCCTACCACTCATTGTAGGCCTCCCATCTTTGGTCCACAGGTACTTTCAACCAAGGGCTATCTTTTGGTCATATTTGTATGAGGTCATGTGCAGGGAGTCCGGAGATCAAGGCCATTTACAGTGGATTTCCATTTTTGGACTGGACTCTGGATTTGGTTGTTGTTGGCTGTTGTTTCCAGAAGCTCTAGAGTAAATTTTCTGAACACTGGCATTGGGGATCCTTAGACTTGTTCTCTTTGGATCTCCCTCTGCCAGGTGAGTAGCTAGAACTCTAGAACTTCTTGTAGATATTGAATAGACTTTGGATCTCCCTCTGCCAGTTGTGTGACTTAGCCACAGCCTTGAGAGGTTGTCCTTACATCCTCCCAACAAAGCCCAGGGCTTCAGGCTTTCAAAATATCAGCCTGAGCTGCATGTCATTCAAAGTCTAAACCATGGCTTCTTGTGGCCTTGGGTATTTGCAGCTTGGCCCAGCCTAGGACTGTGGTCAATTCTAAGTTTTGGACTGGAAAAAAAAATAGGAAGGAACATGTTTAGAATACACATAAAAATAAAAAGACTACAATTTTCCCTATCACATGATCAAAACCAGATTTTGAAAAAAAAAACAACTATGAACACCAAAATATAGCAATAGCAAAGCCCATAAAATATATGGCATTGGAAAAATAGCAAAGAGCCAATAGAGAGTTATAATTTGGCTCTAGATATGTATGTAGATGGTTTCATCAACAACAAAGTGACATGTAAATGGGTATGGGCCAAAGATGGGAAGACATCTTTACAAGAAAAAAAAGGGGAAGGTTGTTCAATCCATGTTTCAGATTTTGTTGTCAAGCACACAGGAAGACTCAAATTGAATCAAGAACAAATTGATGCACAAAATACTCTTCCATCTTCTGAGCAAGTTGTTCATGATGCATGCAAAATCATCTATCTAGGGAAAAATGGTGATAAATGGTGAAATGCAACACAGCTCATAGAACAAGTAACAATTCGATATAACCAATAATTATATACTCAACATACTTTCAACTAGATAAAGAAGATGATCCCACTGTTTGAGAAGATGTATCCTGGTGCACTTGCTGAATTCTTCTTTGATCAGTCAACAGCACACAGTGCATTTGCAAAAAATGCATTGAATGTAAATGAAATGAATGTCAGACCTGGTGGAAAACAATGCTGTATGCATGCAACAATAATTCTAGCTGATAATCCCAATCCATCCCTCCAAGGCAAGGCACAGACAATGATATTTGATCCAAACCTGCCACCTGATCAACCAGACTACAAATAATGTGGTATGGCCAAGGAAATGAGATGAGTTCTTGAGGAGTGGAGACTAAGGTCATAAATGTTACTTCCTCCTAAAATTCCACTGTGAGCTGAATCTGATTGAGATGTACTGGGGTTGGGTCAAGCTCCATAAGCCATTTCCTCAGAGTTCATTCACAAACATCTGACTCACATTACTTGATTAGGATATTGTTGTTGTCAGGTTCCACTGACCATGGGGGCTCAGGTCCACTGGGCAAGTCCTTACTAGGCAGACACAACATCCTACATGTATAATCAAGGCTAGTCCTTACTAGGCAGACACAACATCCTACATGTATAATCAAGGCTAGTCCTTACTAGGCAGACACAACATCCTACATGTATAATGCAAGTCCTTAATAGGCAGACACAACATCCTACATGTATAATCAAGGCTCCAGCAAGCTTCAGGCACAAAGAAAGGCAAGTACAGAAATGGTGGGGTAGTCTGAGCAAGTCTGGGAGTCTCCAAAAGGGTGTAGGAGTTACTATGGAGGGAAAGTGTAAGGGGACAACCCTTCTTAGGGAACTCCACTTTATTTGGGCTTAGCCTTATGGACTTACTGGACCAGCCACCTGTCTTCTCCTACTCCATCCCCATTGAGTATTAGTCACCTGCTATAGACATTGAACTCTATATCTCCTTTCATTGTATTGATTACTCATCTTAGTCAGAGTGCTTAGCATATCTGGGCCACTTACTACATACAGTATTAGTCATAGCATAGCCATGGATGTAGTATATAAGCTGGTTACAAGGAAAGAATATCCTTTGACTGATCAATAGCAGCATCTACCAGGTCTATCCACTTGATCAATTGTGAGCTTCCTAGCATTGTCTGACTCCATCTCTACTTAGCTTTGACCCTTGCTAGCCACTCTTGTGTCTCTTAGCTCTTGTGTTGCGCAATAGGAGTATCTGCAGTGTTGAGTGTTTCCTCATAGAAAGACAAGTACAAGGGGGTTTGACACACAGGGCTGGATAGCAGTCATGCAGTGGGACTGTCTGAAGGGGATTTTACTGGTCCAGGGGACTACACAAGGCTCTAGGATTGACTATGGGGGTGAAGTCAAGGCCAGAAGCAAGGAAAAAAAAAAGAGAGAGACAAGATAAGACAGGACAAGATGAAACAAGGCAAGACAAGACAGGAAAGAGTAGAGATTGAGATTAAGGAAATAAAGACAGAGATTTTGTAGCAACAAAATAGAAAAGAAACACAAACATATGCAATATCAAGACTACTGTAACTGATATTACTCTATGACTTAAATACTGCTTGGGGGGACCTTCTCCAGGACCCTTCAGGGTTGAGTATGGGGCTTGGGAAGGCTGTGTGGAGTGGACAGTTTGTCAGATCTGATGTGTCAGGTGATTATGGTGATGTGTTGATGTGGGTTGTTGATGGGTGCATGGTAGGAAAAGAGCCAGAGTCATTCAGGTCACTGGTGAGGCCTACAGGAGAGGTCAAAAAGTCAATGGGGCCCACAGTGAGTACCCAAGAGGTGACAGGGCCTTGGGGAAATTCAAAGAGTGGGTACTGGGGCCCATAGTAGCCATCAAAGATGGTGGGGCCCACAAAGGAAGCTCCAGAGTTTGCCAGAGAAGAGAGATTTGCCAAGGTGGGCACCAGAGGTTGACAGGGAATGGGGGAGTGGGGTGGAGAGGTGGTACATGTTGGGGCTGCTAGAAGGGGTTGGGAGAAGATGGTAGGGATGTCTGAGAATGGGTTGTGACAGTTGCTTCAGAGACAGCACATTCAAAAAGGCAAAGGAGCTGGTCCCAGAACTATTGGATAGCTGTGAAATAAAAGTGATCAGACCATTCTATCAGAAGACTTGGCAGTATATGAATGCCTATGAGTGAGTTTATCATACTTTTCTTCCATTTAAAAATCTGATTTTGTGGACAGAAGGGGACTTAATGCAAGACATGCAGATTTTGAAGTCAGTAAGTACCATTCTAATCATTGTATAGGTGCTGGGATCATGATGGACATGGCAATGCTACAGAATCCTGCATAATTTTATGGTTCTCAACAACAAATATCATTTTGGCACCACAGTGTCAATAAGATTTGTTCAGTCATTGATTAGATATACCTAATGGGGTATCTCATGTTCCTAAATCTACTTTTGACCTTAGAACAAAAATTCAAACTTATGATAGAGAAATTCTGTCCAGATAGCTCAACAGCCCCTTCAAATCTGAGTGTATTCCAAGAGCTTCAAGAAAAAATACAACATTTTGAGGGAGGAGATAGCATTTGAAATTTTGAGGTTCTGACAGGTCTATTTTGAGTATTCTACACTGTAGAATAAAGAGGTACTACACATAATAATAAAGCATGTGTAAGGGGATGCTCACCAATGTGGGATACTCACACAGCCAGGTACCAAGAGACACATGAGAGTCAAGTGGGCACTATTGCAGGCCAGAGTTGGGAAAGAGTCAAAGCAAGAGGCCAGAGGAGGAAGGCAATACTAAGGAAGCTTACAGTTGGATTAATGGATAGACCTGGTGAACACTGCTATTGTTTGGTTTGAGAATATCCTATCCTGGAGACCTTCCTATATACTACATTGCTAATAATGATGACTAACATTGTACCTACTCAATGAACCACAGTATGTAATGGAGAATGACAAACAATAATCAATACTGAGTAATGTCCAAGCATGTGATTCATGGAAGGTGACTAATGGGAACAGAAGGGTGTATGGCATGACAGGCCATATGTCAAATGAGCTAGAATGGTGGATCATCCTCAGACTAAGCCTGGAATAGAGTTGAACAATCCTAAGGGGACCATCCCCTTACAGCATGATTATTATGATAAAACACTCTTTTCCTTTAAATTCTTCTAGCTCAAAATACTGTTTCCTACACCTAGTGTGAGTGGAATGGAACAAGGGTCCTTATCCTAGTTCACATTGATCTGGCCCTGCAGCCAGAAATCACTCAGAATCTCTAAAAGCAAAGTAAAATATATTCTTAGACCTATTCTGATGTTCCACCATATCTTCACTAAGTCACATATTCAGTTCTCCCTTTGCTGTGCCACAATTGATTGAGGGGTCATCTGAGTTGGTTTGGCATTAGCTTCAGGGTTAGCATTAGCATTAGGAGCTAGTTTGAATCAATTTTTGTGTCCTACCACCTAATACAAGCACTATCATGACATAACCACCAGGGTGTTTTCCTACTTATTTTGTGATCTGAGCTGGAACAAGATATGGCTGAAATATTTTAACAAAGATCAGTAGACTTTGGGCTCGCGATCCCTTGGAAAATCGGATTCCGAAACTCTTAAGACATTCTGGAACCCAATGTATGTGATATTGCTCTATAATTCTGATTCATAATTTGTATCTTGCTCTCAATACAAGGGACCATAATATCTTGTGTGAATCGACAATTTCCTGATGCAGAGCGACCAGCATTTCAAGTAGCCCGCCACATGTATTTCGCTTCACCTTGCTTCACTCGCTACCGATGTTGAAACTGTCGGCTTTCAAGGGCACAACTTGAAGCCCAATTTTTTTCGCGCGGGGTTGTGGACCACACCACGCAACAAAGTTGATCAAGCTTAGACTCCTAACCAGCCGTTACATGAGACAAAGTCGCCATATCGAGGTTTCTCTCATAGAGACCACCGGTCTAGATCAAGCTTAGGGGTCAGCTGTTCTGAATAAGCCGAGCACGTTGGCGACTTCTGTTGTCATTAGTGAGCAATTAGTGATCAGACATTTGAAAAGTTATTATAAGTAAAGAGTTGTGGTCGCTCGTTCTCTCACGCACTGGTACTTGGCGACGGCGCAGATGGCATCTCCATCTCCTGTCTCGACAACTGCTAGACTCACTTTCTTTATTCAACCACCTGATGGCGTTCGCGCGTTCCAGTCTATAAATCATGTGAATACTGCAGATGGAGAGGCGGATCGAGTTCGAAATTTCGAGCGCGAACAGAAAGAAGTCGTTATCGAGAACCTTCGTGGAAAAGAAGATTTCGCTTCGCTCGACAAAACTGGCTTTCAGCTTGTACATCACCCTGCCAAACATACCTCCTTCAACAATGATGCTGACATCGAACGGGAATACTACCCGGAAAGTGTGGAGTTGATCAAGAAGATAACAGGAGCGAGCAGAGTAGTGTTTTTCGATCACAGTGGGTGTCTTGAGCTTTCTGGCTGCACCTTAGGCCTCAGAGTCGATGTCTCCCGTTAGCCATCCGACGTCACCGTCCTGGAGAGATCGATGATTCTCCACACAAGCGTCAACCAGTCGCGCAGGCTCATGTTGATCAAACGACCGCATCTTCTATTGCCCGAGTACACCGCCATCTCCCTCCAGCTGACGCAGAAATCCTTCTTCGCCGCCGCTTTCAAATTATCAATCTCTGGCGACCCATAAACCACCCGGCGATCGACTGGCCTCTTGCCTTATGTGACTACAACAGTGTGGATCCGAAGAAGGACACACTTGCTGTGGCTCTCGTTTACCCCGATCGTGAAGGAGAGACATATGGCATAAAGTATAATCCAAATCAGAAGTGGAAGTACTTTTACGGAGTCACGCCAGAGGAAGCCGTTCTCATCAAATGGTGAGCAGAGATCTTTAATCATTGTGATGTGTCAATTCACCATCATTGCTTATCAGTTTTGACTCGATTCAAGACGGGAGTGTTGCCCTCTTTACCCCGCATACAGGGTTTGAGGATCCTACGACTCCAGAAGGAACACCCTTGCGAGAGTCCATCGAACTAAGGGCACTGGTTTTCTATGATTGACATAAACCACTGTAATGGTAGCGCATGATGTTTCCGCCTGAAAGGAAAGTTTGCAGTCAAAGTTGACTGTGTCAAACATATCTCCTTCTCTGCCTTTTTGTTGATGAATTTTGACAACAGTCCGCGGGAGGCGGCTGCCAGACTACATGAAGTTACGAGAACTGGAACCGCTGGTCTGAGCAAATTCAACAGTTCATTGAATTTGAAAATTTCTTATAAGGTCTGTAGTCTCGATGGTCGGCTTCGTACTAGTAGAGACACCTAGTCCTGGTCATCAATCACACGCTTGAACAGCGTCGCGCTGCCAGTACCAATACTACATTTGAGTACAACAATAGAATGACGCGGCTATGTTGAGCGAGAGGGTGTAGAATCTACTAGAAGAACTTTCATTGGGATATTAGTGGTATTATGCGCGATTTGAAGGTTCTGTGAACCCAGTTTATTCTCGTTGTAACTTCGTCCTTGGGGCTTGGGGAACCCCTACTTGACTCTGTTTTCGCTCAACTTTCACCTCAGGTAATTCTAATTAGCCTTGGTAATCGAAAAACCCGGCACGTCGCGACATGTACACGGTACCTTTTGCCAGACTTTGAGTTGCACGATCGATTGTTGTCATTCCTACCACTTTTCACGCTAGTGCCATCTTCAGGCCCGGATTATCGATGGCCTTTGGGACAACACGGTCAAATCGCGACCCACTGGCGGTTTCTTACGAAGGCTTGCCTGTAGGAGATATTGTCATCGGTTATGTTTATTAAAGGCTGGGTCAAAGAAAGTTGCTTTTGAACAGTCACTCTATCTATATGACGGATTGACGGGCCCGAATAGATGGACCAACAGCAGAGAAATTTAGAGAAAAATAACGGAAAACAAAGGATGTTATTAATTAGACTCGGTGTAATAAAGGCAATTTGCAAAGTGACTTGTCTGACCAGCTGAAGCTCAAGCCTCCTTTGCAGCTTTCTCTGCCGCCTTCGCGGCTTTGAGTTCGTTGAATTGGTCGTAATAAGGCTATGAATCATCGAAGTCAGCCGTAGGCAATCAGTGGAAATAGGACCACTCGCCTTCTTCTCCTCAGCGCTCATAGCCCTCCAAACCTCACCGGAAATGGCTCCAATCTTGCCCTTGTTGTATACTTCGGGATGCGTTGCACCATAATCTTTCAACCACCTATGTCCATTCAAATGTTAAGGTTTGTGTAAACTGAATCTCAGTGATAGAACCCACAAAACGTATGGATTTGGGGCTGTTAAACCCCTCTTATGTATTTTTCTCTTACCCTTTGCAACCTTGCGGCGGTTGATTTCCCGAAGAACAGCGGGGTCCAAAGAATTGATATAATCTTGACGTTTCTTTGCTGCCTCCGCACGGACTGCGGCACAGTAATCATTGGTTTCCTGTAGAGGTATGGGTAACTACACGGGGGAAGGGCTTAGTAGGCAACTTACCTTTTTCTCGGATTCCGGCAAAGCTTTCCACGCGTCGGCAGCAGCCTTAATGTTCGCCACAAAATTTTCCTTAGTTCTAGGAAGCTCAGGTTGGAAAACTTTTGTCGCCCAGTAGGTATAGTTGCCGGGGCCACGCGAAGGAATTTTGATATCCTTGGGGATTATGACTGCGACATAAGTTAGATTGGAACGATTTTGAGAGAAGACATTTACGCGCCTTTCTTGGCTGTGAGATTGCAACATGACATGGATGATTACAGACAATAAATGCGACGACATACGCTTTGTGGCTTTTTTCGCTGGTTTCTTGACTGGTTTCTTGACTGGCTTCTTTGCAGGCTTCTTCGCTTTCGCCTCCACGGGTTTCTTCACGGATTTCTTCGTGTTTTTCTTCTTCTTTGGAGCTGCCTTCTTGGTAGTGACTGTTGATTTAGTACTCGCAGGCTCAGCGCGTACGACACTCGTGATGAATGAGCGCGTCAATGTGGTGGGAACCCATCTGGAAGTCACCCCTACCGTGCGAATAAGTGCAGGGGCTGTAGATACGCGACGAGTTGCGACGCGCAGAGAGGCAAGAGCGAACATGGGCGCAGCAGTGCAAAATGGAAAGAATCTAGTCAAAACAAGTGGGTTGATTGGACGCACGTAACCCCCGTGTGACTGTCACGAGGTCTGAGTTGCTAAGTTGACGTAACTTGGAATCGGTTCTCTTGCCAGGATAGAGAGCGCGAAATCTGATTTCCTTTCTCGAAGCTTCAGGTATGTCTATGTAGCTACCTGCGACTAGAAGGCTGTTTTCAACGCCATGGTCATTGGTACCCAACTAAAGTTAATGTTGTACCTTGACAACTTGACAAGCTGAACGAATCAAGTTGTACATCATTGATGCTCTCTTTAGCACCCGGTACCCGTGTCGTGTGTTCAATTTTGACTTATGGCAGATTCTTTCCCATCTGAGTTGGCAGAGAACAAACAAAAACAGACAACACTGAAATACCTTTTTCCCTCAAAGATAGTGGCCACAAAACAATCAATGAAGTTTTGATTTTTCACCCGTCAGAAAAGTGAAACAAACCCTATTACATAATGATTAGGGTTCCGTATATGGTAATCTATGTACATATATATATATATCGTAATTCATTTTATGGTCAAGATACATCTCGAGATACTGTATAATGTTAACGTCCATCATAATATTGCCAGGTATACGTCTATGAGATGTTCACTGCATAGGCTGCTTGCTTGATATTGAGTCCACGTCTGTATAATTATGTTACTTAGTAGTGAAAGAAGATGGTGACGGCAAAAGCTAGAGTAAAGCACACACCAGCAATGGCAGAAGTATCTTTGAATATTCTGCGTTGAAACTGCATCTAAACACTGAAGTACCAATTTCTTGGCAGTTGGAAAAGGTTCCGTCACCCGAGTTCTCGACAGCCCTTGATGACTTAAAATAAATGAAACATCGAATATAAATTGAAATCATTGGTCTGAAACATTTTCGCCGCGTTTGACAGCTTCTCGACGACGTGCAGCCTCGCGTTTGCCTCCCTTCTGGACTCGTGGCATGTTACGATGCAAAAATCACAGGCTAACTCAAACCTTCACCAGACACCCCCAAATTTTTTGTTCGCAACCTTTCAAAAAAAAAAGTGAAACACGTGGGAAACTCTCTGATGTTGCATAAATCGACGTCTTTTATGTGGTTTCCTTCGTAGAATTCTTGGGAAAAGCCCCAAAAAAACTCCTTGGTACTTAAACAGAGTAGATGGAGAAGTGACCACGTGCACTGTACCCGGGATCACTTCTTCCTCCATGTCTGCACCACTGACGACGTCGGGTCTTCCAATCTCGCAACTCGAATCTCTGCGGTTCAAGTCCAGTCAAATCATTGACTCTATACAGAGTTTGCAACGTACCATTGAGGCCGGGCATATGGCAATCATGCCTGCCTGGCCAGACATTCTCACCAAATACAACATTCTGCTTTCACAAACTCATTCCTTCTCCATGGGCTTAGCTGGTACACTCTCTGGAGGTGCAGCATCTCAAAATTCGCGCTCTGGGTCGTCTTCCAGCCCTCTCGAACGTGTGGCTCTTCACCCCTCGACACCCCTTACTGATGCACAACTTGATGGCGAAGTCATTCCATTATTGCGCAATCAACAGACAACCGATGTGCTTCGCGTGGAAAATGAAACAGTGCGTCGACTTGCAGAACATATGGTTACCAAAGGGTCCATAGGTGTCCTCGCTCCCCAACCATCGTCAAATCTAAGGTCTGCACCATTTGGCATATCCAAGAAGCCAGTCGAGTATCCGGATGTAATTGCTGAGTGCGACGAGATTCGTGAGGCCCATGATCGTCGTGTCGAGCGTGCTGTGAGGGCCGTGACAATGTTGAGGGAACGCTTCGACTGGCGAGCGCGAGTAGAGGTTGAAGTCGAAGAACCAGAAGAGCTTGAATGGGATCCAAGGGTACATCCACATGCTGTGGAGGACCAAATGGACGAAGACGAGAACGAGGGTGGAAGTGGCAGAGATGAGCCAAAGGAAACGGGCGACGGTGATGTGGGTATGGATGACGATCAGAGTGGTGATGAGGAAGAAGTACAGGCATTGGTTGATTCTACCATGGATGCGCAGTCGCCGCCTCCTTCGACAATCCCGACACATACGAATGCTTCTCCTTTACCTTCAAATTTGCAGGGCCCTCCCCCCTTGTGATTCATAAGCATCATTCTACCATCCGACGCGTCGATGATAGTGATTCTCGTCCGTCTTGTCCTGCCACTGATGATATAACAATTCAAATGAATTCATATCAAGATTTTATCTATAGATTTGTGGGGCGATGCTTCAGGATTGCCATCTTAGAGTCTGATGCCACCCTCGCCCTCGACTCTCGGTACTGCGCAGCCCGCTCATTCTTCCGATGTCGATGCACGACCCCAGTGGCGGCCTTTCTTCATTCTGCTCGACTTGGATATATCCTGCTCAGGTCAGCGACGATAAGTCTAGGATATCAATGAACGATTGCTATCGTCATCTCAGCATTCCCGAAGCATGATGCTTGATGCTTGAAGGGCGGTTTCTTTCTGTTTGTTTCGGGATGACCGACAACACCGTCTGAGTCCAATGATACAATTTCGATAAAATCCTTATTCAGTTTTGATTGGCAGTCTAGACCGCGTTTCGACTGGTTCTGTGTCATGAGAAGTCTTGAAAAAATTAGTATCAATTGATCACTATTTCTGGCGTGCTAGCTTTTTCTGAATTTTATGCAATTGCGACAAGGGGTGTATATCTCTGAACTATTGCTATCATCATCTCAGCATTCTCGAAGCATGATGCTTGATGCGTAAAGGGCGGTTTCTTTCTGTTTGTTTCGGGACGAAACCGACAAGACTGTCCAAGTCCAATGATACAATTCTGATAAAATCCTTGTTCGGGTGCGATTGGCAGTCTAGGCCGCGTTTCGACTGGTTGTGTCGTGAGAAGTCTCAAAAAAATTGGTATCAATCGCCTTCTTCTGGCGTGCTAGCTTTTTCTGAATCTTATGCAATTGCAACAAGGGGTGTATATCTTCGTTCTGCTATTCTCGAATCTTTCCAGCCCGATGATCTACGTGCCATTGATGAACGTTGAACGTTGACGCCTTGCTCTCTGTTATCTTCTTTCGAGCTGAGTAATTTATCATACTTATATGTCGTTGTTCGTCACTTTGTCGGATCAGTCTTCTGGATACAGCCAGCTTATTGTTTCTGCTTCTGCAGATCAGCGTCGCTGATAGTGTTAAACATTGTTTTTTGGTCGGGACACTCTTCACGATGCAATCTTCTGCGGCCGTGCACCTTCCCTCAGCATTTCTGAGAACCTCTCTGATGGGCTAAATGGGTACCTCAATTGCATAGACGGATACGTTGACAGTGGTGACACTTTTGTTATAGTCGCCGTACCCACGTCAGTGGTCACCGTCATGTTGACGTGCTTCAATAGCCGGAATTTGTTGCGACGTCATTTCCATTTGACGCTTCAACTTAATCTCGAGCGTGGTTTGGCTTCGATCATCATTGATACCATGACTTTCAACAGCTGAGAGGAGATCTATCTCCGAAATGATAAATGGAAGTATAATCTGGGCTCAAGATCCGTTTTCGCACTCATAAATTCGAAGGAAGCTCATCTTTCTAAAGTCTTCCACTGTGAGGTGGCCGGTGTCGGAAACCTCACAGCTCACTTATGTATTCCCTGGTTGCACGTTGTAGTGTACATGCGCTCATGTCCAGTGGTTTAGTGTTGCCTGGCGTTTATACATTATCGTATCGGCTGAATTTATGTCATATTCTTTGCACCCTAGGACGACGTCTGGGTGGCTACGAGGTAATCAAGGTAATTTGTCCAATCGGTGGGGAATCTCTCGTAAGCATTCCCGCTGGCGAAATCACTGTAAAAACTAGCGCCAAGGTTCAAGATCTGCGTTATTGTCTTAACTATTGAATTGGCGTCTGCTTCGGCCCAGTGTGAATGATAGCTGCTTGCTTGCTCGTAGGGGTTGATGTACCGATAGGGAATGCGGAAACACTGAAACAACGGTCAGTATAATGGATGGACAAAAGCAAATGGGCTTGCGCGAAGTTGGCGTAGGTCTCTTCAAAGGTGACGATCATATTAACAAATAAGAAGTAATCAGGAGTTGACCAGGAGTTGTCCCAGATGCCGGGGTTAAGCGTGATCTGTAGGCATATTACATTAACCATAGGATGTGAAACCTCCGGACTCACATAGGTATTGGAACCAAGCCCAGTCTTCGCGTAAGAGACATATGTCTGGTATTGAGACACCAGGGCAGGATCGCCAGTCGCCTCGTCAAAAAAAATGCCTTCAGGGCGGTACGCCCCATCCCATCCAACGTAGGTGTCGATGTCTGTGGTGATATCAGCTGTAGCACGCTCCCCATATCCAGTAGCGACATATCCCAGAATCTTCACGTTTCCACCGCTCGCAGTGCCGGTGGAGCGTAGTTGAGCAACGCATGCCTGGTAGTTTGTATCAGGCTGCGAACTAGCGACGCCAGGCCCCGAGTCGGGGTTAACGATGATGAGAAACTCCAGGGTTGGGTAGTTAGATCCTCGCAAAGAAAAACAGTCAACATCGTGCTACATGGCGTTGAATCCGGGTGAACTCACGGGGAAATGAGCGGGGTCCAGCCAGAGCAGTTGTCATCCGGGTAGATGTACAGAGGAAAAATAACCGCAGAAGGGAGAGTAGCTACAGGGCCTCCGCAAGCGTTGAGGACGGTCAAGGCACTTGCGAGGCGTACAATGGAGCTAGTGAAACGCATGGTAAAGAATCGCAACTTGCAAATATTGAGATCTCCGAGACGAACAGCTCACGGTTTTGATCTCTTTATGCACGACAGTCAACTCGGCAAATATGGATCATTGTTCTATTGTACCGCGGAACATTTGCACTGAAATGCAACACCGGCCAGACGGTTTGACAGTAGACACGAAGAAATAGCGAGGGTCTTGAATTTAATTCAATCAAAGGTAATAGAATAGAGTCACGGCTTGGGATTAGATTATATTGACGGGAGCGCTACCAATCACTTACTACATTTACTTCTGCTATTATTCTGTCACTCACGTGATCGCATAGACAATTTTCGGGGGTCCGCCACCCGGGTAAGGGCCAGCGTTGCCCGGGGATGGCCCCGGGGCCCATAGGGAGGGGGGGGGTCTGAGGAGTTGGCAGTCCAAAGTTGGCGTTAGGGTTGGGAGGTCAGTTTGGCAGAGGGTGGGGAGGGGCAGGAAGTTGGGGTTGCCCTGGGGAGAGGGGGCCTGGGTGCTCTGGTGCCAGTGGGTTGTTGTGGGGGAGCCAGGGCATTTGGTCAGAGGGGAGGTGCATTTCCATGTCCACCCATGTCTTCAGGGTCCTGGAGAGGTTGCAGTGTCCCAGGCTGACAAGGAGGGCACAGGTGGGTTTGGCAAACTTTACAGGTGGAGGGAGCAGAGGACCTTGTCACACTGCTGGGCATAGGCCTCAACTCACTGCTGTCTGGAAGAGGGCAGGGTTTAGGCCAGGGGTACAGTGAGGGGTTGTAGCCAGGGAGGAAAGTAGCTGTTGGGTTGCTCTAGAGGGACTGGGGCTTGTGAGGGAATGCTCAACACTGTGGAATACTCCTATCATGCAATGCAAGGGCCAAGAGACAAGCAAGCGGTGAGTGAGTGCTAACACAGGCAAGTGGCAGGTGAGAGCTGAAGCTAGGTGGAGACAGAGTCAGACAATGCTAGGGAGCTCACACTTGATCAATGGATAGACCAGGAAGATACTGTTATTGATTGGTCAAAGGATATTCTATTCTTATGACTGGCTTTATATACCACATCCATGGCTGTGCTATGACTAATACTGTATGTGGTAAGCAGTCCAGGTATGCTAAGCACTCTGACTAATATGAGTAATCAATGAGTAATCAATATGACAAAAGGAGATAGAGTCCAATGTCTATGGCAGGTGACTAATACTTGATGGGGATGGAGCAGGAGAAGGCAAGTGGCCGGTCCAGTATGTCTGTAAGGCTAGGCCCAAATAGAGTGGAGTCCCCATATAGGGTCATCTCCTTACAGGGCTGCAGCAGTGTTTGGGTAGAGGTAGTAGGGTCCCAAGGCATACTAGGCTGAGTAGGTTAGGGTAGGGGGCAGCATTGCAGCTCTCAGGGTCTTGGGTGGTCCTCCAGATGGCATGCAGGGGTAGGCTGCTTCTGCAGGACACATGGAGGAGCTGTAAGGTGTCTGATTTTGATCCTGAACCCAGTAACTATAAGTATCAGAGGACTGCTCATATCTGCCCCTTTCATTGTTTCCTTTATTCCAGGCTCACCTTTCATCTTTGCCCTCTTATCTTCTAGTGACAAGTACTTTCAACCAGAACTATCTTTTGATTATATTTGTTCATGATCATGTGCTGTGAGCCTGGAGATCCTGGCCATTTACAATGGGTTTCTATTTTGGGTTTGATCTCTGGAGTTATGGCAATCTCTGAAGTTTTTGTCAGGTTCTGCTAACCATGGGGGCTCAGATCCACTGGCAAGTCCTTACTAGGCAGACATGACATCCTACATGTATAATTGAGGCTCCAAGTGGGCTCTGGAGGCAAGGGAGAGTGAATATGGAGTTAGAAGAATAGTCCAAGCAAGTCTGGGGGTCTCTGGATGGGTATGGGGCTACTAAGGGGAAAAAGACAAGTATCAGGAGGTTTGGTGTGCAGGGCCAGACAGCAGGCATGTGGTGGAGCTATTCAAAGGTAGTTTGACTAGTCCAGGGACTATACAAGGCTCTGGGTTTGACTATGGAGACAAAGTCAAGGCTGGGAGCAAGGAAGAGGATAGAGAGAAACAAGATGAGATGGGGCAAGACAAGACAAAAAAGAGTAGAGATTGAGATTAGAGAAATAGAACAGAGATTTCAGAGCAACAAGATAGAAGAAAGACATGAACATAGGTAATATCAAGACTACTATAACTGATATTACTCTATGACTTAAATACTGCTTGGAAGACCTTATCCAGTGTCCTCCAGGGTCAGGCACAGGACTTGGCAAGACTGTGTGGAGCAGGTAAGTGGTTGGTCCTGATATGTCAGGCAATCATGGTGATGTGTTGATGTGAGTTGTGGACAGGGCATGGTGGGGACAGAGTCAGAGCAATCTGGACCTTGATGAGGCTTGTGAGGAAAAGAATGTAAGGTGATGAGGCCTGTAGTGAGTACCCAAGCAGTGATGGGGCCCCAGGAGAAGTCAAAGAGTCAAAGGGTGGATGCTGGGGCCCATGGATAGTCATTGAAGATGGTGGGGCCTGTGAAGGAAGCTCCAGAGTTTGCCAGGAAAGTTTGGAGTTTGCTGGGGTGGGTGCTGGAGGTCAATGGGAAAAGGGGAAGTTGAGTGGGGGGTGGTATGCATCAGGGCTGCTGAAAGAAAAGGAAGGGGGTTAGGAGGCCCAGGAATGGGTCATAACATTTTTCACCTTTGGATGAGGGTTAGAAGTTTTTCTGAAGCATCACACTTGGCCAGGGAGCTCTTTAGACTTGTTCTCTTTGGGTCTCCCTCTGCTAGGTGAGTAGTAGTTATGTCCATAGACTCTGACTGAAAAGATTTTAGATCTCTCTTTGCCAATTGTGTGACTTAGCCACAGCCTCCAGAGGCCACTCTTATAGTAAGGAGATAAATGCTCCATGAATAAACCCAGCAAGAGCAGGCAAGCACAAGCAACAAGCAAGAGTCAAAGGGCATAAAGGCAGCTAAGAAGTGGGCAAGGGGTGAGTGCAGCAAGCCAAGCACAAGTAGCAACACTAGGGTTCTTACAGTCAGATCAATGGATAGACCTAAACACTGCTATTGTTTGGTCTGAGGATATTCTATCCTGTAGACCATCCTATATACTACATTGCTAAAATAACTACTTCATCTGTCAGTGGTATGTATGGAAGCCAGACTAACAATTAATCTATACTGAATAATGTCCAAGCATGTGATTTATGGATTAGCATAACAGATGTCAGAGTACCAATTGCCATCAGAGAGCCAACTGCCCAAGGAGTGGGAGTGCTCTGAGTAGCAGGGGTAGCAGCAGTGTGCATTACTACAATAGATAGAGCAATGGCAGTTGATGGAGTAGAAGGAGGAGGTTGGGGCTGCTGGGTAGAGTCTTGAGAGAAGAACATTGTGGGATCCCAAAAAAGGGCTGGCAAAGCAACTGCCAGCACAGCATTGCCTGAGCACTGCTTCCACAGTACATGCACATGCTACTTGGCAATGCACTTTCCAAAGACCACTGTAAGGGGACTGGTCCTCAGACCATGTTCCAACTCTAGTTCAGCTTAGTTCATGAGCACTGGCACTCTATCTAGCCAGGCTCTGGACCACCAGACTCTAACTTACTCCCTTTCCATCTTGGCTCCCCAGCCTATTGGGTATCTCAGACTTGGCATCTGATGTATTATTGTTATCTTATTTAATCCTAATATTACCGGTCCCGATTAGTCAATATGTCATAGTTATTGGCCTCCACTTAGTTACATAGGTTGTAGTCAGCAGCCTCTGACTTAGTTATAGGTACTTAGTCATGATTAGTCATACTTAGTAGGCTTGGGGCTAGACTAGCCCCAGCCTGAACAATAGCATGGTTCATGAGTCTATTCATTGTTCCTAACTGTGAGCTTGGCCAGTGTGGCCTCTTGTCACTGGCCTCGCCCTCTGCCTTTGTCTCTTGTCTCTGGCTAGCCCCTTGCCCATCACTGGTACCTCTGTGAGTTCACCTGTGGTTGTGCTAGTGGCTTGCTCATCACTTGCTACCTGACAAGTGATCAGATTGTGAGTGGTGGACTTTGGCTTGGACTATCCATAGCCAACATCCCCTCACAACTACAAGGGCTTCATCAATCTGCTGGTTGGTGCCCCAGATAGTGACAAACTGGCATCCATCATCCCCAGCTGAATCAACTGTAAAAGTGGCCAGCCAAGCACCAAATAGATCATGGGCTTGTTTAAGGACCTGCCTCTGATGCCCTATAATGTGCACCACTCGAGAGTCAGGAAGCTTCAGAGTACATTTGTAGTGAAGAGTTTTACCATCTGTAGGGGGAAGATCCTGAGCAAGGGGGATGGCCAAGGGAATGTTAAGAGTAGAGCACACTACACATTGAATAATGCAAGGGAGGAGTGTGGTCAAGGGTTTGGTAGACTCAGCAGGCTTAGAGCAGCCTAAAGGGGCAGAGCACTTGGCCACCAGAGTGTTACTACACACAGGAGTGGTTTGGGCAGCAGCAACGGAGTACACTTTCTCCAGGGCAGCAACAACTGAGTACTCTTTTTCCATAGCAGCTAGTCAGCATTTGATGGCAGAGAGAGTCAGCTGTAACTGCTGCATAGTA
>JABFYK010000228.1:0-19184 GCA_018849495.1 Termitomyces sp. T123_Mx157
TAGATAGACCTGGTAGATGCTGCTATTGATCAGTCAAAGAATATTCTATCCTTGTGACAGGCATATACTACATCTATGGCTATGGTATGACTAATACTGTATGTAGTAAGCAGCCCAAGTATGCTGAGTGATGAGTAATCAATACAACAAAAGAAGATATATAGTCCAGTGTCTATGGCAGGCAACTACTAAACAATAGGAGCAGAGCAGGGAAATATGGGCAGCTGGTCTGGTATGTCCATAGGGCTAGGCCTGAATAGAGTGGAGTCCCCATATAAAGTCATCCCCTTACAGTTTTCTATACACCATCAAACAGTTATACACAATTATCACTAGACTTTAAATTACAAAGTTCTTGATGCTAGCTTTCTTTGTTCTTCTTAAACACTACTTAGCAAGTTGTTTGTTAATTTAATGTCATCAGCTCTACAGTTTTGCTAGTACCACCTTTGAGTACTATTTTGCCAAGTTATTCTCAGCACTAGCACCTTTGGCTAGTTCCTGTTTGCTATTCCATTTTTTGCTAACACTATTGCTAATGCTTTAGCAACCTCAATGCCTCTACTGTCACCTTCCACTGTTACTCTTTAGCAACTATAGCTAGTGACTAGTGTCTCTTTCCACACTTAAGTCCTCCACACCTATTAATTATTCTAGCTCATCTGACATACTACCTGTCATGCTCTACACCTTTCTGTCTCCATTAGTCACCTTCCATGAATCACATGCTCAGACATTACTCAGTATTGATTATTGTTAGTCATTCTTCATTACATACCCTGGCCCAATGAGTAGGTACAATGTTAGTCATCATTACTAGCAATGTAATATATAGGATGGTCTGCAGGGTAAAATATCCTCAGACCAAACAATAGCAGTGTTCACAAGGTCTATCTATTGATCTGACTGTCAGCATTGTCTCTGTGCTTAGCTTGCTGTGCTTGCCCTCTGCCTGACTCTTGGCTGCTTTTATGCCCCCCCTCAACTCTTGCTCATCACTTGTGCCCTGCCTGCTCTTGCTGGGTTTACCCATGGAGTGATTATCCCCTTACAGACCTACTAGTTGTTTATGTCTTCTGCATGGCAGCTAGGTGGCAACAAACACCATCAACAGGCACATACATCCATTCAGAATGTTCTTGACAAGCTTGGAGTGATGGATAAGTTTAAGTTGTTTGCAGATAGATGAATGCCACTTGACTTCTCAATATAATGTACTCCCCATAGCAAATCAGACTAGATCATGTTGTTAGACCAGGTCCTGGCATGAGTGTGAGGGAACACTCAACACTGCAGGATACTCCTATCATACAATGCAAGAGCTAAGAGGCAAGCAGGCAGCAAGCAAGTGCTAACATGGGCAAGTGGCAGGCAAGAGTCAAAGCTAGGCAGAGACAGAGTCAGACAACACTAGGGAGCTCACAGTCAATCAATGGATAGACTAGGAAGATGCTGCTATTGATTGGTTGAAGGATATTCTATCCTTGCAACCAGCTTATATACTACATCCATGGCTGTGCTATGACTAAAACTGTATGTGGTAAGCAGCCCAGGTATGCTAAGCACTATGACTAAGATGAGTAATCAATACAACTAAAGGAGATATAGAGTCCAATGTCTATGGCAGGTGACTAATACTCAACAGGGATGGAGCAGGAAAAGGCAGGCAGCCAGTCTGGTATGTCTGTAAGGCTAGGCCCAAATAGAGTGGAGTTCTCATGTAGGGTCATTCCCTTACATCACCCCCCCTCAAGGTTTGTCAACCTGACAAACAGCTATCTTTGTCCCTGATAAGGCTGACTGCAATGTGCAGTGGCTAGTAGTGGCCCGTAATCACCCCCCACAGAGTAGTGTCCAGAGGCATATTGTATGATCAGGGTTGATGCTTCAGGCACCAGAGTAGAGAGGGTCATGGAAGAAGTCATGTCCATTTCCAAAGCTGGAGTAGCCCCAGTGTGAACACTTGACATCAGCAAGCCCAGAGGAAGAGATGGAGGTTGCCAGGTAGGGGAGGAGGTAGAGGCTGGTGCAGGGGCAAAGGACACCCTGCATCAATCACTAGAAGGGTGTGTTGAGGGCCTGGTAGGAGTAGGAGTGGACATTGTGGTGTGTCCCAAAGGTGCCGGCATAGCAACTGCTGGTGTGACATTGCCTGAGCATTGCTTTTGTGGTATGTGGACTTGCTTCTTAGCTATCTGCTTTCCAATAACCATGAGGGCTTCTCCAATCTGCTGATTGGAGCCCCTGATAGAGATGAACCAGTGGTCTCCTCTAGCTGAGCCAACTGTAAAGGTAGCCAGGCAGGTGCTGGAGATGTCAAGGGCTTGTTTAAGGCCCTGCCTCTGGTGACTGACCATGTGCACAACCAGAGAGTTGGGAAGCTTGAGTGCACACTCAAAATGTGGGGTATGACCATCCATAGGAGGGAGGTCCCAAGCAAGGGGGATGGTGAGGGGAGCATTAGTGATAGGGTGCAGTACATGTCGGGGGATCTGAGAGGTGGTCACAATAGAGGGTTTTGTGGGAGGCTTGGGCTTCAGCTGCCCAGGAGGAGCTGCCTGCATGGCTGATTGCTTGGGAGCTGAGCAACCACCCATACTAGGCTGTAGAGCTGTTTGGGCAGTGGCAATGGTGGCCTGGGGAGTAGGTGTATGAGCGGCCTCAAGCACTGCTAGCCTGCTTTCAAGCCCCATGACATGAGTTAACAGTCTCTGAATAGAATCCATGGAGTCAGGCAAAGGTGTGCCAGCAGGAGAGAATGACATAGAGCCTATAGAATTTAGGGTGAGGTCAAAGGTAGGTAGTAGGTTGGATGTCATGGGCTAGAGATGCGGATAACATAGGAACTGATCAAGATGTGAGGGAACACTCAACACTGCAGGATACTCCTATCATGCAATGCAAGTGCTAAGAGGCAAGCAGGCAGCAAGCAAGTGCTAACATGGGCAAGTGGCAGGCAAGAGTCAAAGCTAGGCAGAGACAGAGTCAGACAACACTAGGGAGCTCACAGTCAATCAATGGATAGACCAGGAAGATGCTGCTATTGATTGGTCAAAGGATATTCTATCCTTGCAACTGGCTTATATACTACATCCATGGCTGTGCTATGACTAATACTGTATGTAGTAAGTGGCCCAGGTATGCTAAGCACTATGACTAAGATGAGTAATCAATATGACTAAAGGAGATATAGAGTCCAATGTCTATGGCAGGTGACTAATACTCGACAGGGATGGAGCAGGAAAAGGCAGGTGGCTGGTCTGGTATGTCCATAAGGCTAGGCCCAAATAGAGTGGAGTTCCCATGTAGGGTTGTCCCCTTACAATGAGGCAGTCTTGTGTAGACATTGCAGAGGCAGGCAGCAAGTAATGGAAAAATGTTCAAACCCCAATTGACCCAACTGGCCAGTCTTTGCCAAGCATGTTCAGTGAATATTTGAACTTACCCCTGAGCAATGCAGCAATATTCCTCATCTCTGCAACAAGGTCTGTTTTTGCTTCATCTGGAAGAGCCATTGTCATTGCATTTGGATTGGCAAGAATGCCTATGATCACAAGTGGTGATCCACTTACTTGCCTCTTCTCCTTGTGGGGAATGTCAAGATCATCCCACAGACTCAAGAAATTGTACTGGTTCTCCAGAACAAGGCATTTGTATGGGTGGTAGTACACTAAGCTTCCTTCTTCCTCAATGCTGTAGAAATTATCATTGTAAACAAATGGACTGCTGACCCCTTCAACAAGAATAAGAACCATTTTGGGTTAGGAGGGCAATTCTATTGATAAACCAGCTTGTGGAGTTTTGTTTTTAGGTAAAGTTTATTTGCATTTATGGCAAGGAGGGATGAGTATATGCTGGCTTTGTCACCCTCTCCCATATTGTTTATTATATGGGGCAACCCATCAGGTAGGGTCTCCACTAGGCTGGATATGACCCATTCTGGGACTTCATATCTGATACTCCCTGGTGCTCCTCTCCTTCCATAAGCTTCCAAGATCCTGATCATTCTAATTGAGCTGACTGGGCTGTTGTTGACAAAGGGCATTGGAGATAGTGGTACACTTTCTATATGGGGGGAGGTTGGAACATCTATCATTGTATTGCAGGTTCAGTATGTTATATAATGACATGAGGGTGCTGCCAACAGGGGAGATGGTCATGTTCCGAGGATATTGTCAGCAGGTGGGGGGAAGGTACATGGCTTTTAAATGGCATTTTCGGGGAGATGTGGGACAGAATTATGTTTGATCCTGGCAGGTGCTTATACGTGTCTATTTCTTGTCAGATTCAGTTGAAGGAGACTCAGGAGGGAGGGGCATGCAAAGGCTAAAAATGCAGTGGGGGGCAGTTTTCTGCATAGTCTTCTGGTCATATGCATGATGGCATAATTAGGATGTTATGGTTACATGTTCGGTTGGTACTTAGGTATAAAAGGTGTCTCGACCAATCTATGCGTAATATCAAGATTAGGTGTGTGTAGGCAAGCATGACAGCCATTAAGCATAGTTTTACGGATAGTGGTGATATATGCAGTAGAGTCTTATGTACAAGTGGTCCTAGAGTACGATCTGGCTCCATCCGAGTAATCTCGGGTCTTGGTGTTCTTAGGCCAGGCTTAACTTGGCATTTGTGTGGGTCAGCATTACTTTCAGAAAAAAAGTGGGCACGGCTCATGGGTTCAAGGAGCATACCTCGAGAGTGTTCGACAATAGGAGATCTGAGGGGCGGCGTTCGTGTCAGAGGAGTTTCCAAAAGGGAAACGTACAAGGAAGTTCATTTATGGGGGACTTTTTTTCTTGAATACTCGTGCGGAGTTTCTTCCCCATGCTGCCTTCTGGGGATGGGGAGTGCACATGGTGGAAACGGATCGAGGCGCGTTTGACAAAAGTGATTCCATCAAAGTTGGCACGTGTACCCTGTACGACTCTCTCCCGACTATTCATGGTCATTTCATGTTCAAGAACGGTGTTTCGCTGCTTCAAAGCCCTAGAAAGAGCTGGAGACAGTATTACTGGCACGGCGGGCCCGTTCTTTGTGGGACTCGCTATTTGCCTAATGACAACAGGGGCAATATGTTTTTGTGCGTACGTGTCACGACTTAATATTCAATTTGACTAATTAACCCAAGTTTCTAGTTGACGTTATAATGCCCAGCCTTTCTTTTCAAATTGTAACGTTGCCAGTGTGCTTGATGATTGCATTAAACCTGTTCATGCACTATTTTTACGTGTGCACTGTCCGACCCGGATTTGTCGATGAGCCTCCAGCAGAGCCAGGACACAATATGCTATGGGCAAAGATGAGTCGACCAAGAATGGGTAAAGCGCTGATGGGGAGAGTCAAATGGTCGTCCGTCGTGACTGTCACGCGAGCGGAGACGACGCAGTGCAGCAAATGTGGCCAGACGAAACCCGAGGTGAATAGACTTGTTGCCTTCTTCGTACATCCCTCACCTGTGACCAGCGAGCCCATCATTGTCGTATTTGCAAACGATGTGTCCTCAAATACGATCACCATTGCCCCGTGAGTCCTGTCGGTATCTAGCCCCCGTACACCTCTCATTCACGGCAGTGTGCGTCTTCATACTCTCGCTGAGTAATAGCACCTCATCTTTTCACAGGGATAAACCAGTGCGTGGGGCTGTATAACGAACGTCATTTTGTTCTCTTTTTGTGCGTTTCGCCAATTCCCTCCGCGTGTCCCAACTGAAACTTTGTAGGTCGTATCTCGTACTTTCCACTTTCTGCTACACTGTACTCGGATATAAGCAGCTCATCAACGCACTGGGCATTACATTTGTTCGGCATTATTGATTGATCCATCATAGCACATTGCTGACTCGTCCACGACAGACCGCATGGGAATACCGAGTTCCGGCGCTCGCATACATCATCATATATCTACTCGCTGCCGTCCTTTGCCTGGCAGTCGGGATAATGCTTTTTTATCATGTATGGAGCATCTCATGCGGCGAGACCACTGTAGAAGGCCAGGACCATGAGGTATATACGAAAATGGCAAAATCCCGAGGAGAGGTCAGTACATCTAGTACATCTATGCTGCTTCGGTGGGTGTCGACATAGCTTACCTCTTTACCATACAGAAATTCGTAAACTCTTATGATCTCGGGTGTGCTCTTCTCTTCATCACCTTGTTACAGCTTTCTGAACCTCATCTGCAGGAGAATTCGGAACTTACAGCTGTTTCTAAATATTGGAGAGGCCGGGTAGTACGTACCGCTTCATAGCACCATTGCTGGTTTTGCGCCACGCTGACCGATTACATCATTAGTCCACTCTATACCCTTCTTATACCCTTCCGTATCATGCCCTATGCCGACGGACGATCCTGGGCTCGCCGTGAAGGTTATACTCGGCATCATGGCATTCGTCAGGGGGAAGAATTGACAGACGAAGAAGACGAAGACGCGTGAACGACATCTATTGGTTCTTATATATTCAGCGCTATCTGTATGTATCCTTTCGCCTTCCATCTTCTTCATGATGACATTTGCCGGGGCCATATGACCCTTCGAAGAGCTGCTGTGTACCCGTCGATTCTTTCCTCGTGGGGTTTTGAATTAGACTAGGCGCTTTTGGGAAGTGGCTTGATCGACGTCCGGCTGATATGTAATGTGCGCCTATTTCGGAAAGTAGTCGACATTTTTGCCTGAAATTCTCTTTTTTCCGAATCTTGTTCCGTTTTCTTTGCCAAGAAGTGTTTACTGATTGTTAATCGTCGTCTAGTTTGGATTTTTTTTTATATTACTACCGATGGCCTACTAGATTCATGTCAGTCAGCGTTAGCAACTAGAAGAGGACATTGTATCATGATACCCTGCCGAATGGCATGGATAACGTATCCATCCAGAATAAGTTCGACATCAGAAAGCGACCGCTCCGACCGAGAAGAGTTGAGAATCACTTACAGTTCAATCTTGTTAGGGGTCTCTTCTCAACTTCCGCCGACACCAACGCAATTCTTTGCATGAGGTCATTTTCTCCACAGCTTTGCCACAAATAGGTATCATCAATAGCCCTCGAATAACACTCATGTTATAAAAATAAACAGAAAATCGAAAAGGTGCAATCCAATATTGCACGAAAGATGAACCAAGGAAGTCCGATTACTACTAAACCTAAGAAAAATCGGATAGTCATACGTAGAAAGTGTCATTATTTGTCGTGAAATACGTTCGTGCGAGAGTGAGTAGCGTCAAGAAGTGATAATCAATCACGTTTAACAAGTCCAAGAGGCCTGCAATGATTCAATAAGGAAGAAGATCGAGTCGAAACTAGGCATTGCACTCACGTCAGGGGTACCACGCGGGCCAACACTTTGATAGGCTGGAAGGCCAACACACTCGGCCAAAGAAACAAGGCGGTATCCGGCGTCTTGCAACTGCTGGATAGCGTAAGGAAGGACTTGATGGCTATGAAAAGGATATCGTTCGTTATGTTCATTCAAAAATGAGTGGAGACTCGAACTCACACAGTAGTTTCTAGATGAAATTCAAGTTTGTTCTCGATCAGTCATTCAGCTTGATACCCAAGGGGCTTACCTATGGTTTCGTGGTTCAAGGCCAAGATAGTCTGGGGGTGCTCATTGATCCACTCATCGTAGTTATCCTTACTTTCGTCAGGAGTGGCGCCAACAGAATCTCCGGAGCTATTTGGAAGTCAAGGCGATCAGATGAGACTGGGTACGCTCTCTTCAAGCACATACTCGAAATCCCAAATAACCAATTTCTGGCCACGAATCTTTGAGGCCTGGCGGACGAGATCATTGTAATTACCATAGGCTGTTTTGCATTATGTAGGAGTAGAAGACACTCATGAACGTTCAGGACTTACGAGGACGCATGAAAGCCGGGACGACGCCAACGATTCTCGACAATGCCACTGTACAAGATCAGCGATACTACGCTCGAGAGAAGGGAATCTTCTTACATTCAACCCTCCACATTTCATCATGGACTTCATAATTTTGTCAGCCGCATGTGAAGAAGTGAAGGCTTGTACTCACTTTGGTCCCAAGTGAGAGTAGTCAGATCCTTGTGGGCCCATGTATGCGAAGCGACTTGATGACCCTTGTCGAAAGCGTATCGCACACGCTTAATTTCATCCGCGTTGTATATGCATTCGTCTGCAAAGACATGAGCATCGTGATTCTAGCGAGGATATTAGGAAGGTGTTGGAAGCTCACAATTATTGCCATCTAGATTTCAGAGGAATCGTACTAGGATGCAGTGTAGGTTCATAAAAGAGGTGACGTACTGAAGAAAAACGTTCCTGTTGCGTTGGCCGCCACTAGCGCCTTACTGACGTCGTAGCTAAACGCGATGGAGTTGAGGGCTTTCAAGTTTGGAACAGTTTCCTATCTCAACGCACAGATACACCCAAGGCCCGTCGTCCTAATCACCATGGATGAAATATTACCGGAAAGGAGATCGAAGGACGTACAAACGTTAGTGCTGCAGTATTGGGTACTGTGCACCTAGTAATAACCTGAGCTAATGACGTTTGTCTTTTGTACGGGGTCGCTGCAGCCGAGAGGACGAGACAGGCAGTTGCAAAGACAGATACTTTAGCCAACATGATGATAGGAAGATAAAAATGATTGGAAGAAGGGTAGAATTCTCTGCCTTAAGATCTCTGCAAAGATAGGGGAATAAAAACGTGCCCCTTTTTATAACGTCCTGATTTCAACGATTCCATAAATCCGACGTACCTACATAAAAAGCATGACACAACAGCATGCAACGCGAGTGTTAAAAAGGCTAAGCGCGTTCCGGCACAAAAGAGAGATGCCGCAAGACATGGGATTCTAACGAGACTACTTATGTAGCTCAAATCCACCAGTTCTGTTGTCTTTTGAACCCAAGCAAAAACAGGTAAAAAAATCACCTCTCCGTGTTCTCCGTGTCTGCTCAGCTTCCCGACAGTATGGCCATAGCATCGGTTGAACCAAATTTGTTTCCCGTCAAAAATGTGCCTGTATGCCTTACAATCGCAATCAAAACTATGATCAAGGCTGATCCGAAAGGGCCGGTCAAGGTCTTCTCCTGAGCCCAAATGAGGATTGCGCGGAGATGTGTGGAGTCCAGCCGTTTGAAACTTCCGAAGTATGGTTTGTAAGTATGTAAGAATTCTCGAAAATGAACCTAGTCAAAACGAGTAAGGAATGCTCATACCATCGAAACCCGGATGCAGGAGCCGTATTCATTCGAGCCTCCCTTTGCCACAGGTGCCAAGATACATTTGCCGTCGGGATTGTTATATCCAGTCCATCAAGCCGCCAAGACCTTTACATAGATGGGCCTTGAAACGGCCCTGATGCTAAAACAAGAATAGATGGAGTGATATATCAGATGTCAGAGAAGCACAAAATACCATACTTATCTAGACACAAAGGAATTAAGTTATGCAACAAAATGCCAACCACCATCGTTCAAGGGAGACTAGTCGTTTCGTACAATTGTTGTCGGCCTTGAAAAGCGGTCGGCGTTGGAGATTGCGAGAATCCAGACATCGAACAACTTCCCACCGCGCTCTTAGCACCCCTTCGTGATATGATGTCAAAACTAATTATGGCATAGATTGGAAAAGTGAAATTGACGCAACACGGTAAGCTGAGGTATCATGAAGTTGACAGACGATAGGAAAGCACAATTAGAGCTACACTTTGAATTAGGGATATCTTTTATGTAGGGTCATGAGAGGGGGTAATTATGCCGAAGGTCAATGAAACTGACAAGACAGCACGAAAACTTGAAGAAACAAAATTCAACTACCAGGACTATCCGGCTGTAGATGGTTCGTCCCATGAGTAAGCTCACTGACGTTCGAGAGGTAGATACCCCAATCATCCAAACTAATCGATGAATATTAGCACAGATACGCAAAACAGCGATGAAGGCGCACTCAAAGCCGGAAGGTGGGTTCGACCACATAAGTACCGCATCGTTATCGATCACTTCTCGTGCATTCAGCCCTTGTCCTACTCCACCAAACGGAGCCTGGTCAGGCATCACTTCAATCGGCTGTTGCATACCCATCGCAAGATTTCCACCATCAACAACGCGATTATCGTAAGGCACTTGCAATGAACTTGATGATGCTGGCTGAGCCAACGACGGGTCGTAATTGAAGTCCATCTGATTGAAAAGTTCCATATCAAGCGAAATTGAAGCAGATGGTAGAGAGTATGGATAGGAAGGAGTCATTGATGAGCTGATGGCTTCTGCCATCGGTTTCGCGTCCCAATATGGAGGAAGCTGCTGCTGTTGCATATTTCCTAACTCATTGCTATAAACTGGTAGGGAATATGAAGGCTCAGGCTTTGACTGCAGCGGTGACTGTGTCTTAGCCGCTACACGACGCGTACCAGCAATCGTTCGGGGACCTTCTGCGAGCGGAGTTGGAGAGTTCGATACGGCAACGGATCCTACAGGGCTGTCAGAATCTCTGTCACGCTTGTTATTGGCTGGCGGACTTGTGTTCGGTAGCTGCAAGTCGCCCACGAAGGCTAACTCGTACATGATGTCCCTATGATTTCAAGTCTCAATTCATCTAGAAAAATTGGTCCTGAGAGTGAGGACATACCATAGGCGTCCTGCTGATGTCCATCTGTATCGAGATGAGAAGGACAGGAATTGATAAGCGAGAAGCCTCACCGTGTTTCGCACAACCGAAGAGCTTGCATACATTTGTGAACATCTTCCATCTCCTTACTTGAGTCCGTCGATGCTCCTAAACGTTTACTATTCCAAAGACTGAGCAAGAGCACAACGCCGGCAGTGAATATAGCGATCTGAAATACCTATCAGGAGAACACCCTTACTGAGAATGGAATGTTACGTACCTGGATATGAGGTAGGACGATCAAACCACGGCGTCGATATGCATCGATAATGTGACTGCATGATCGTGCAGCGTTGGTGCAGATGGCAAGGGAAGGAAAAGATAGAGGGGACGGTTTACGAGGGGAGGGAATAAAGGAGCGGTGAATGAGGATTTGGATGTAGTAGTAGGTACAATAGATAGAAGCGGACTGTTGGAAAAACATGGTATTTTCTCTGTTTGGATCCCATCGAACTTCGCATGTGTATGAAGTAATATGTACTGAAGACATAAAACGAAAGAGACGTACGATGATCGGGTATAGAATCTACCCATTTGTTGAGCGCTGAATCGAGTTCTGCAACAATGTGTTGTTCCCATTGTTTGCCCACAAATCCGAGCATGACCTTAGATCTATTGATGGAGTACTGAAGGGATTGACTAATTTCACAACAAGTGAGAGGACATACATTGCAAACTTACTATAGTACGCAGGATGATTGTGAGGACCTGGTTAAGTTTGAGTAGAGTGACAAAGCCTGTGACGTATGAGGGTTTATTGAGAGGTTGTTTGAATCTTTTTGTGGGATCAGGATGCTCCCAATATTCGTCATCACATTCAATCGGGAAGTCGAGGTCAAAGCTAGGACGCTGATGAGCGGATTTGAAAAGTCGAAGGAAAAACAAGCATCGTACTCCTCGTCTTGAACGGCACATGGCCGGCCCAACGCAGAGCTGACCATGCGATCTATTGACACCATCACCCTACAAATAGTAGAAATATTAGATACCACCATTGAGATAGAAAAATATCCGACCAGAATCCACGTTTCCAAAGCTCTTCTTCTACCGTCAGCTCTTTGTTGTTGTATTTTTTCCGGTGTGCACCAACATCCTGAGCCATGCGGATGCCTATTCCAACCAAAGTCCAGCACTGTTGCGGTGCACAAGAGCCTTGCAGGAACATGACCGAGAGCTAGACAGCAAAAATCATTGACGGAAATTGTTCAGCTACAGGCAAATGCACTTGCACAGTAATACTGTAGATCACAGAGCGATGGCGGAGCCAGAACAGATCTCTTCACTGTTTGGACCTGCTGATACCATCTCCAGCCAGCGGAACTCAGGTCTTCAACGCCGTCTAATAGAGTTCGAGGGTCATCCGAACAACGAGAGGCGACAGCGCAGACAAGCAGGAGCACTGATGCAAAGCCATCGTCGCGGAGATGATATTCCTCGACGACTGCCTTCTCAAATGTCGGCCGATGAAGGAGAGGCCAAAAAAGATTCACTTTTGAGAAGTATAGATCGATCAGGTGCTTTGTAAGATCTGGCTCAGGAAAGACAAAGGAGGCCTTGGGAACTTGTTCTGTGGAACGTTCCCACTAGAGATTCGATGTAAACATTGCCCGAATGTTTTTCTGGATGTGGATGCTTACCGGCGGCATTATCCAAAACTGATCGCGCTTTGAGGCTAAAATAGGCCGCCGTAGATCATCCTGGCCACCTGTAGCTTCATTTTTGAGCTCCATTGCAGCATGTACAAGCATCGCCCCGCTCGATTTTCCGAAAAATCTGTTTTTCTCGACATCACCTATATGGAGTCGCCCTAGATTATCCGCTAGAATGATATGCTGGAGGTCGTCGTCTACTTGAAAGTCCACGGGCAGTGAAACTTTTCTAATGACGGAAGTAGCGATGTCACAAGGGTGGCGCGGAGGGACGATCAATGGTGCGGGATGGGACTTCTCTGCAGGTCGGGGGAGGTATTCAACAAGCCAAGCATCGGGATCAGCGACGGAATCTATTTCTTTCAATATGTCCGAATCTGGATATAGCTTCAAGGGTAGATGTTAGATTCAGCCTTAACGGATCAAGGTCACGACTCACTTTGGTCAACACCTTTTCCAGCTTCTCTATACGCCCTTCTAGCTGCTCGACATATCTACTGCAATTGAGCAACCAATGGACTGGGAGGTTGAGAACTGTCGTACCCTTTAGGAGGACCGCGTTTCTGCAAGACGTCCAATCAACCTTAAGCCCCTTGAAACGCACCAACACCAACCTTGGCTGCTTCAACATAAGTGCATCCAAAGTTGTACGCGATGCAGTTTGAACATCTCTTTCCGGGCATCTGACCACCGTCACCTACACAAAGATGCTTTGTTGAGCATCAGACCCAATCAACAAACTTCAGTCATACATCGAACTACAAAACAGGGTAAGGAAGTCAGTTGACTTAAGCGTCATATTGATTGATAGACATACTTTTCTTCCGACGGCATACGTCGCATGCACGCTGGATCTTTCTTTTCTTTACCGTCTGATGATTGTCATTATCATTGTAGTCTTCCTCGTTCGAGGACATGGTAGAAAATGAAAGATTGGGGGAAATGATGACCTCAGTGAAACTGTCTTATCAAATGAATAGAATTGCCGAACGTTCCTGATCCATTATCCTGAGAAAATGCGCTGCCTGGATTACGCGCGTTTCGGCACGAGCAGCCTGGGATTCTTCTGACTCACAGCTAGAAATCGCTGGCGATGTTACGACGTGGCGCTGCGGAAGCGAAGGTGCTGTTCAGCTTCTTAGTGCTTTTGTATTGGCCAGGCAATGAACAAAGTGCCCTTCAAGTTTCAAGTGTTGGATGTTGACGGAATCACACGACGCTTACGAGTTCACAAATGAAGGCAAACAAGCTCAAGGTGATTCTTCTCCGATGTCGTCTGCGCTAAGGCGGGTGCCAGCGATAAGGTCGAAACAGTTACGATGGGAAAAGATGGAAGGAATCTGACGTGTATATGTTGAACCGCAGTCAGATCATATCATTTAGGCGCTCATTTGGAATCGTTGATCAAATCACTCGACTAAGCCCCAAGGATCGTCGTTGTAAAGAATATCAAAATGGGCATTGACCAGCGTTCACGCACTCACAGGAGAAAGAAAACCTGTCCCAAAGATCGGAAATTGTTTACGGTTCGAAGTGATTAAGTATGATTACGGCTAAAGTATCGAGGGAAAATTGTAAGCGAACTTGATATACGTATACATGGTAAAGGTGGTAAAATAACTAAAAGAGCATGAAAAAACGAAATGCTAGATATAGAATGTGGTAAATGGGGTTGCCTCGCGTCGTCAGTCAAGAAAGAGGCTCCGAGCAGAGGAGTATTAGGGAGAGGTGGCGACAGTAAAAATGGATGGAAAGCGCGTGGAAAAAACAAGCGAGACTTAAAGTACAAATGAGCCCAAAAGAAACAAAAAAAAACGCAGACTCCGTGTCAATCTGCCCAGCGCACCAAACCATTAGTTACCAGCCGGTATAATGGAATTCGTTTGCCCAACTTCGATTCCTTGCCAGGGCCCTCTTCTTCCTTTCTTCTCTTTCCTGCGCCTCCTCCATGGCTCCGCCACTTCCTGGCCGCTCCCTCTCGCTTCCTCGAGGAGATGCATTACTTCCACTACCGCTTCCGGAACCTGGTTGCTTCGCTGTGAGCTGCACCATACTAGGTAGCGCCGTCAGCGGCCTCAAATGTCCACCACCAAGGACAGTGCCTCCACTCTTCCCCGGCCCACCTCCACTCGATGACCTCCTCATTCGATTCACCTTACTCACTTGGCGTTCCCAAAGCAAATTACGCCGTAAACTCTCGGACATCTCAGTCTGCAACATGAGACGACGTGTCGTACGTGGTGTCGAGGGAGGAGCAGCTAGTGGAAGGTTATAAGGGTGACCGAGGGGTATAGGTGTAGACGTCAGCGCTGGGGACTCCTGTGGCCGTGATATTGACGCATCACTACTATGAGCGTACTCGCCCAGTGATGTCGTACGGCGCCCCTTCGCCCCGCTCGGTACCGCGTTTTCTTCCTGCTCTTTCCGATCATTGGCAACAATCCCCTTTCGCGCTGCAAGCGCCTTCAACTTCTCCTGCGCGACACTCTTCGAGACCAAAATTCCATTCGTAGCATCCCCACTCTCCCCCTCACTCTCCGAATCCTCCATCTCCTGGTCCACTGGCCGCCCCTTGGGCCGGTATACCCCATTCACTCCACCCCTGCTCTTGCTCACACTCCTCTTATCACTTCCCTCCACTACTGCTTTCTCATTCGACACACTCCCAACCTGCACCTGCGAAGCGACAGGATCCGCCACTACACTCTTGCTCAACTTCATTCCCGGCGCCGGGCCCGCGCTCGCTTTCCTCTGCAGCGGCTGCACATTCTGCTTTTTAGTGCTAGCCTGTCCCTGCCCCACCACAGTCCTCTTTGCAGCCTCGCTTCCATTCACATTCTTACTTGCACTCGTCATCGCCAGCCCACCTAGCATCCGAGTACCCTTGACATCCCCTGAACTATGACCGCGGCGATACGGATGGGTCGGGGGAAATATTTCTGGATTTGGGTGCATAAGCTGTGTCAACAGCCCAACACTCTGCGTACGCTGCTTCGCAAGATCCTCGGAGCTCGGTACAGGTTTCTTCGCGAACATATCTCGTAGTCGTTCAGCCTCAAGAGCAGCTTGTTCAACAACGTACTGCGCATTGGCAGCATGGTTTCTGCGAGATTGTTGGGCACGTGAAAGGTGAGCAGGCCGTTGTCGATTATGAGTGGCGTTGTTGGTGTGATTATGATTATGATGTGTGGCAGTGATGTTGGCGGTGCTGTTACTCCTATGCTGCGGTTGGATGTGTCCCTTTTTGCCCTGGCTCAAAGCCGGTTGTGTACGTACGAACTCAACATCGTCCGTGCTCATATCCTCGCTCGACCAATCTGCAGTGTCACCCTCCTCTTCTACCACCCTCTGCACCCCATTCCCACCATGCTCTGAATCGCTCTCCGTAACATCCGTCTCCGTCTCGTAGTCATCTGAATCACTGGTAGCGAGAACAATCTTAGATTGCTGCCGCTTCGAAGGCAGCACTGTCGCAGGATCCGGCAGCGGATGTCTTAACGGCGGCGGCATCCTCGACGCCGACTGCTGTCTTTGCGGGGGCGCCAACGTACTCTGCTTTTCCTTCTTCGCCTCCTCCACTTGCTGTGTCCCATTCACCGCATTCGAAACACTCGATCCACTACCCGCACTCTTCGATCCAACATCATCCGAATGCGACCCAATATTGAACGTCGGCCTCTTCTCCCTCTCCCTCTCCCTTGCAATCGCTCTCGCTGCCGCCCCCTTCCCCGATGCACTTTTCCGCAGACCCACAGCACGCCCACGCTGCGCACCACCCGTCGTAGATAAACCCCGTTTCCCGCCAGCCGAGGTCATCGTGAGCCCCGCACGCGCGGCACCGTCTGCACCGCGGCCACGACTCCGGCTCCGACTCTTGCTTTTGCTCAGCTCGTCTTTGCCCTTGGAGCTACCTCCGGCGCTACTCGCGCTGCTGGTCTGGCGTAGGCTCCCTGGTGCCCTTGGTCGGGCACGTAAGGGCTCGGGGTCCGGAGCGGGGGCGGGAGAAGGGCGCGCGGTGGGACTGCTACGAGCCTTTCTCACCACTGGCGCGAGTGTCGGCGGCGGGTAGGTAATAGGAGAAGTAGAACTGGATGTGCCTGAAGGTGGCGGTGGCGCAGCGATGTTAGCCGGTGACAAATCACTGCCGCTGACTAGATTGATAGCAGCATCGGTAGCAGGCTTGGTCTGTTGAGCGACAACAACGGCTGTCACCCTCGAATCTGTCGAAGCCGTCCTGGCCGTCAGAGAAAACGTGTTGGTCAATCCGGAAGTAGATGATGAGTCTGATGACGACGAAGTTGTGCTACCATCCGCATGCAACGTAAACTTTGGTGATGAAAATGCGGCCGCTGCCACTGTGGAAGCTACTCCTATCGGCTGGGAATGATCCGAAGTGGTACTCAAACCTAATATTGGCGAGGCTGGAGGCGTGGGGTGGGGGGTAGGTCCAGGAGTGGGATGTACAATGACCAGCTGAGGAAGAATTGAGAGTGGTGTGCTCGGCGGGGCAGGATCAATTTGGACTTGGACATGGGGGACAGATCCAGGTAAGTTTTGTGCTGGGATGGTGGATGGGGGCATCAGATGTTGTTCAGATGCTGTAGGAGTGGGTAGAGAACACTGTACTGGCAGTGTGTGTGTGTCTGCCACTAATGCAGGTGCGGTAGATTCAGTTAATGTGAAATATGACAAGGACAATTGCGAGGAGTCATTCTGTGCCGACTCTTTGCAAGTTTGCAGTGTAGTCGGTGGCAGTGGGTTGGGAAGCATATTGATGATGATTTTTCCGAAATTATTGTTACAGCGGGTTGGAATAGAGCCAACTGTTGCCACCGTGGGCGATTTGGGATGCGAATACGGTGAAGATGCTATGACAAATAAGTGAGAATCAGCACAAGTTACGACAAGTGATGTGAAAGGCTAATGCAGGATCCGGGACATGAGGTAGGGTATTTAGAAGCAGATATTATGTGGACGTCCAAAAGGCACTTTTACATATGCCAACACGCGCCAAGAGAGTCATAAGCCAAGAAAGAACTGATTGAGTGACTCACTGGTTATTGAGTATGGGGGCAATGGGACGTGGGTACTCGGAATATGTTCCATTTCAGGGTGGTTATCCCCCTGTTCGTTACAGGGAGCGGTTTTCATATCGACCAATAGATTACCATCCCCGTCGTGTCCCGATACGGAGATACGGCCGGGTCTGGGGGCCGTCGCTGCGAGTTCCCAATACCATAGCCTCCAGGAGATGTTCTCGAGTCTGTGGCCGTCTTCGAGACTCGCCTTACATTTCGTGAATACTAAAAGTAAGAAGACAAGCATAAGCGCTCGGCAAGCGTTGAACCGCGAATCACGAAGACGACCCACATGCCCAAAGACCCGTAAGTGCCTCGCCGCCCTTCAGTTTACGAACGACGTCTGTATCAACCGAGAGCACGGGCGCTGGGAATTCAAAGGACGACGCCATGCGCCTTGTTCACAGTAAGAGACAGCAATGCAGCCCGAAACGAAACAGGAAAGGTGGGGTTACGGCGACTGGGGCCGTCCGGACTGGAGGTAAGTCCTTATAGCTTATAAAAAGCTGACAAGCGCTTGCGCTCGTCGTGAAGGTCGATGACGACCGCGCGACGGTGGTCGACAACAAGAGAGGAGTTGACAAAAGAGCGTTGGGAAAATAATCGATCTTGTTGAAGAGAATATGCCGGGCCGCCCGCTCTGGTCCCGCATTCACAATCACGGGGCCCACTTTTGCCGGTCACGATGCACGGTGCCACTCCCGCATGGCCCGTTACCTAAGCCACTGCCCCGTCAGATGACGATCCACTCGGACTGGCCCTGCACCTACCGCCTTTCCGCTTTCTCCTTTGTCTCTTATCCCAACCATTGAAGACCGCGATAGGAACGGAAATAAACGTGTTTGATAACGTGTTTGAATCATGCTCTTCCCCACATGTCGCTGCCTTGTGGCGATTAATTATAACCTTGTCAAAAAAACTATGGGGCAACTTCTAACCCCCGCGCTAACACAAATCAGGTCCAAGGGGATCTGACAGCCATTTCCATATGTACCCCATGTCACTTTGACTCCTTTGCCCAAGTAGCCACTAGTACCAGCTGAAGCTACTCAAAGAATTTTTTGCTGGTGCATGCAAGGATTCACATTGTGTACAAGACACCAGGTTACTCGACATGATTCACCTCTACCCTCCGGCATGGGCTTACATCTGATGCTCCTTCTGACCCACATGATTCCGATGTCGACTCGGACACCGTGGTGGTGACAGCGTGCGCCAGAAGGTCTACTTCAAGTTGGCTCTGGCTATAGGAGCAAGCAACGCTATATGTCTTCTGATTTTCAGCAGCTTATGCCATGAAATTCCTCAAGGATTCGACTTCACAACCAGCAATCATGGCGCCTTATTTCAGCATCCTAATATCCCGCCAATTTCACAATGATCGTGCCTGTAAGTGATATTCTTAAAATTAGACGCTCGTCAACTTTATAGATTAAATTAACATGTATATTGGAAATTGCTGTGACAACGATAACACAGCGCGGTACACTCTGTAGTAGGTCCGCGGATTCAGGGTCGTTCGAATGCCTCATGTTGTGCTTTTTTCGTAGAAAGACGTCACAAGGACAAAGTACACATAAGTAATTCAAAGTCACCCAGGCCAAGATACTCTGGTGTGTCTCATAAGTATGTGCATACAATGTTTAACGTTGTCCTCGTGAACCGGTGCATTGGTCAGTACGGCCCCCCAATATCACCGCACTGACAGTCCCATACGGTCAGAACAGGGAAAAATTTGCTTTCGCCGTAACGACAGATCTAAATATGTCCTGAAAGCCGTCATTACATGTACGCTTCATAACCCCCGTCACTTT
>JABFYK010000229.1:2496-19130 GCA_018849495.1 Termitomyces sp. T123_Mx157
CATACTGCTGGGCACAAGGAATGAAGGTGTGAGAATGGGAGGAGCTCTGAATCATAACAACCTGAAAGCTTTGATCAATTTTCATGGGAAAAACCGATCAAGAACCGATCAATTTTCGAGAAGCAAACGTTAGGACACACTGCTGGCAGCCGATAATGTTTCCTAAGAAAATAATGGAAAAGAAACCTGTTATCTCATTTCCAAACAGTGTATTTTCCAATGGAAAAAGCCTTTCCCAAGGAAGAATTTGTCAAAGAAATGGTATGACAGGTTTCCTTTTCCAATCTTTCAAGGAAAAATTTGTCAAAGAAATGGTATGACAGGTTTCCTTTTCCATTTTTCCAATGGAAGCAGGTGCCAACAGTGACAGTGCCATAACGTTTGAAATAGACTGACCATCTCCTACGACTGACTGGCAAAGAAGCTTCATACTGAAAACAACTTTTCCCTGAATCATCAGAGTATGAATAGTCAATCCCAATAATTGAGCAAGTTGTTGCAGATGACCAACCTAGGACGGGTCCAGCGATATCTTCGGCTTTGTCATGCTCTGCCGCCGCGCGCGGCTTGTCAGGAGCTTCTCTACTCTCAGGCTTCTCTTCACGAACGTTCTCTTATCATTGTGACTCAGAGCGCGCCCTCTACATTGGGGAACGTTGTCCAGGCATCCGTCCATCTTATGAGATACTTTTCACAGGATCCAGACCATCCCGTGAAAAATAGTGGTACACAACCTGACCATCACACCACTAATCCCTAACGAAGCTCTCACCAACCCTAGCTAACCGTAAATGCAAGTTTTCGTGTTATAAGCCTCCTCCAGCCAAGTGCAGCCGCAAAAATGCCCTAATATCATTAGACGCAATCCTCGCGACTGCAGCCTATGACCAAGAGCATCACGGGCTTGAATTTATTTACGCTGGACGTGTCATCCCAAGCTTTGGAATAGGGGGTATATCTGCCGTTGCGCCTGCATTTGTATCCGAATAGGCCTTGAAAAAAGTGAGAGGGAGGGTGACTAGGATATTCTAGATCACGGTGAGCTCTATTCATGGTTTTAATACGATTGTATCGAGGACTGGCATATAGGGTTAATACTTCACCAACCTGAGGATAAGCCTGTCTGGTATTACACAGAGCCCAACGTCTGGACAGTTCTCTTTGACACTCAACTGAGAACCCATTCCCGCGAGCCATCATGTCTTCAGGCTGCCAACTGTCAAGACGAGGGTGTCAGGTTCAAAATCGCGTTTTGCATCTTTGTATTACAACGGTGGAACGGACAGAATTATGTTGGGTGCGTGCATCTTGAACTCGTTACGCTTGTCCGAATTAGATCTGATTTGGATATAAGATACTACACCCCTCAGATTTTCGTGGGACGAACAATGCGCTTTTCGCGTCAGGCACGTACGGTATTCCCTTTTCCTTACCTAGTCTCTGTTCCTATGCGCTCATATCAACTCACCTACTTTCCTAGCTACCATCATCTTCGTCTCTTACCTGCTGTTACCTTGTCGAAACTTTGGCCGCCGTCTTCCTCTCCTCATCTCCTCCCTCGGCATGTTTCTCACTAACGATGTTCTGTTGGAAGCATACCCTCGACATGGCGATTTTACTGCAGCTCTATCCACAGCATCAGTAGCCAAGGCAATGGCAGCACTCCTGTCCATGCATTACTCCATAAGCTGGGGTCCTTTCGCCGTGGACACACGTTACTTTTCAATCATAACGATCATTGCGGGCTGGCAAGCACGTCACAATGGTTCTGGGGTGCGTTTTGTGTTTTCAATCTTGATATTGTCACCGAGTCGTATCGTAGACTTTGCGGTGGCGAAGGCCATGCCTGATTTAATCTCGCGATTGGGATATGGGAATCTTTCAGGGTAATCAGCATTGGTGTCATGGCGGTTCTTGCTTTGTAGGCTCACTTCACTGTTCACTTCTGGTGCAGTGGCTCTATAGTCTTTCATCTCCCTTGCCTTGCCCAAAAAATGGGGTGTAGTCTCGAGGACGAAGAGATGCTTCAGAGTTTAATCCTAGAGCCTGACATTATATCGTACACCTGTGTGAATGAGACTGATACAAAATGACTTCGCGTAAGGGCCACAAAGTTAATGCAGCGATCAATACGACATCATAACAGTAACAAAATGTCAAATAGAAATAACCTTCTGAATTGCTACGTTCATCATGCCTCTTCAAATCCCATATTTTTTTATTTCATTTACGACGCCATGGCCGTCGGTTCAAGTCTTGAAAATAACAGCCGTGTCTATTGTACGCTTCCTTAGCATCTTTCTTTCGCCTGACCAGTCACAATGATGGCTTTTTCGCAGACCTCGCATTCATAGTATATTGGGGAATCTTGCTTTTCGGGTACGACTCAGGTGTCGCAGGCGGTATCGTGTCTCAGCCGTACTTCCAGCAAGAGTTTGGCCTGCGTAACGCTGATGGAACTCAGAACAAGGAGAGGACGAACGAAGTATCATCAATTGTGGTATCGGTTCTGCAGGCCGGGGGGTTCTTTGGTGCTTTTGGATCTGCACCTACTTCTGGTGAGTTCGCATGATGGTCTCAGCTCAAGTTTGTATGCTGTAACTCGCCGTTTTCTCCAGCGAAGTTCGGCCGCAAAATGACCTTATTATTTTTCACTCTCGTATTCACAGTAGGTGCAATCCTCGCGACTGCAGCCTATGATCGGGAGCATTACGGACTTGAACTTATTTACGCCGGACGCGCCATCTCAGGCTTTGGCATAGGCGGTATATCTGCAGTCGCGCCTGCATTCGTGTCTGAATGCGCTCCGAAAGCAGTGAGAGGGAGAATAACTGGGATATTCCAGATCATGGTCAGCTCTATTCACGATCTTCATACGATTGTATTGAAGAATGGGATATAGGTCGCAGCTGGAGTAATGCTTTCATACTTTATCAACTTCGAGATAAGCCTGTATGAAATCACAGGGCCTGACGTCTGGAGAATTCCCTTTGGCCTCCAACTCGTTCCTGCGAGTATCATGTTCTTCGGGCTGCTAACCGTCAAGGTGAGTATACTCTTCTATACCTCTTTACTCCTCTCTAACATCACACTTGTAACCCAGGAGTCGCCCCGCTATCTATTCTCCATAGGTCAGACTACTTCGGCCTTTGACACACTAACCTACCTGCGTAACGAACCACCCTGGTCTGACCGTGTCATGCACGAAATGGCGGAGATCGAGGCACAAGCAGAGGAAGAACGTGATGCGAAAAAAGAGCTTAGTTTCTGGGATGTATCAACGAGCAAGGGTGAGGGTATCAGATTCGGAATCGCGTTCGGCATCTTTGCATTACAGCAGTGGAGTGGACAGAATTCTGTTGGGTGTGTTCTTTGTTCCTTCTGTGTGGGTGAATTCCGATTGTGTTCGGATATCAGGTACTACGCTCCTCAGGTATTCGAAGCTATCGGTTTCACGGGGACGAAGAACTCGCTGCTTGCATCAGGCGTGTACGGTATCGTCAAGGTATGTTTTCCATTCTCCTTGCCTAGCCTGTGTTTCCTTGCGCTCATACACTTAGCTCATCGCAACCACCATCTTCGTCTTTTACCTTGTCGAGACTCTCGGTCGTCGTCGTCCCCTGCTCATTTCCTCCATTGGCATGGGTACTCTCTTTCTCGCTATCAGTGTTCTGTTAAAAGCGCACCCCCCGACGTCGGATTCCGATCCTACTGCAGACCTACCCACAACGTCAGCAGCCAAGGTCATGGCGACACTTCTATACTTATATGTATGCTTCTATTCTGTAGGCTGGGGCCCCCTTCCGTGGATATACGCTGCAGAAATCTTTCCAACCAGAACGAGACATTATGGATTGGCAGTGGCGAGCGCGTCACAGTGGTTCTGGAGTGCGGATTATGTTCTTAATTTCGATTTTATCACTAAGATGCAATGTAGATCTTGTAGTAGCGAAGGCCACACCCTATTTGATTGCACAGTTGGGATATAGGATTTTCTTCTTGTTCGGGGTGGTGAATATCGGTGCGATGGCAGTTTTTGCTTTGTACGCCCACTTCTTCTATCTCCATCTGGTGCGCTTACTCAACTGCCTTCGCCCTTTCTCTTCCTTTTCTTATCATCAGCTTCCTACCTGAAACAAAGGGACGCAGTCTTGAGGACATGGACGTCATCTTCGGAGCCGTAACTGCTGAGGCACGCGCTGCACGCATTACGGAAAGGGAGGAAAGAGGTGATTGTTATCCTTGTCCTGTCGCTACGATCATTGCTGACTCTCCGATCCTTTTATTTGCTCAAGAACAAAGCGGAGAGATGAACGATGAAGGACACGCTTCGGAATCTACACGACTGTTACCACCTAGAGTGTAATATACCATTGCATAGAACAACGAACGACTTCGCATATGCGAAGTATCTGCGAAGAGATGATAGTGTTATCTATGTACTTCAGAGGTACAGCTGCAAAATTCAATTCCAAACCTCACCGGTGCAACCCTCGTTCCTTTCCTTCAGCCGTCTCAACGCTCACGATTAATGAGCCTAGCGCGCGCAGGGAATCGAAGACGCCAGAGAAAGTAGTCAGAAGCAAATCTTTAGCTTAGTAGGCTGCTCTACCAGTCTCGCATGTCCTAGGACTTCGACAATCTCGAAACAATCCCAATCAGCGACAATGAATGTGTTTATAGTAATACGCTCAATGCGAAAACATGTGAGGAAACATGATGACGAGGTTTACAGCAAAAGAACAGAGAGCAAGTGTGAGAGCAAGTGGAAAAGTGGAAGGAAGAATTAGTGTCAGAAAAAGAAAGATAGAGAGGATTCATGGAAGGATGAAAACCGATGAAGAGAAGAATGAGTAGACTACCCGCAAATATCCTCCGATCTCGAATAGACTTCCCCTAGCGTTCACAAATTTGCTCTACCGAGAGTCTCAACTTGGCCGTCACGGCCTATCCAGCCAGTGGAAGCTTGTTCTGCATAAATCAAGCGCACGTTGAGCTTTCGTCGCGCGGCTCTTCAAGCTCAATTGTGTCCATATTGAATCGGTTGATTCCTCGCTACGGAAACACTTGCAAACAAACTTTCAAGATATTCAAGTTTACTCCCTGCGGGCGTCCTCAAATCCATCTGAACTTTTCCATTTGGGTATTGGTAATGAGTCTAGTTAATTGTCTTCTGCTGGGACCAAACCATAATCCCGGGTGACTTGGAACACAATTCACCTATGGAAACTGGGCTGGGTTCGAGATTCATTCTTCGGCGCCAACGCATTGGCGCCCAACGGGACCTTGCGTCAGTTCGTGGATATCCCCATTACTCAAGCTCTCGTGTCAAGGGGCTGGCTATTCAACCTTCACTGCTCTTCTTGGCCTTAGTAAACACCACTAACATCACTTGTACATGCACTCCCCACAGAACGGGAGAATTGCTCTTCTGATGGACAATTTCGTTGCCATTAGTGTTGTGATCATCACGTCTCTGACCGGAGCTGTTTCCTTATCGCCTTTTGTCAATGGACCCCCTTGTTTGGCTTCTTGATTTTTAGAGGCAGATGACCGTGCTTGACTTCAGCGATCTTCTCGCTTGGCCAGAGTTTTCATGAATCGGCGGCAACTGCTGCAAATGCACAAGTTGTTTGTTTTATAACTTGTAAATCCCTTCGTGCATACATCAATACTGGGGGAGTCTAGTTGATCTTTACCTGATGTGTGTGAAGACTTGGTGAGTGGAAGGGTCATCCATTATCGAAGCATAGATTCGTTCTAATACGCAGCGTCGTCATAGAGCTGATCGCCATCATCGGTAACCGCCTGTTTCCGTTGGGATGAAGTTCTATTCCCATCGGAGCACTTTCATGCGATCACGGCCAGACACGGTCTAATGATACATAAAAAGGACTCAACATGGTTTTCGAGTCCTTCGCCCGGTCGCCCTCGGTTCATTGCGGGACAATTCCACTTCCTGAGTTGCAGTTCAACTAACAGCTTGTTCATCCGCTATACTCTCTCCTCATTAAATAGCTTACCATGTTCTTCGCGGTTCTTCTACTTGCGTCCCTCTCCGCTCTCCCATCTCTAGCTGCGCCGATTCCAGGTGATCTATGTGTGAGGGCAGCAGAAGATGGCCTAACACTATTGGTGGTAATGCCAAGTCGTCCTCGGTATCAGTGGCGGGTTGAAGTAGTACATTGGAAAGGATGAAAGCCAAGTAGCATTGATCGGGCACTTTCCCAACAAAGGTTGTTTATGCCAGGTCAAAGCCACCTGGAACAGGAATTTCCGGATTCGTATTCGAAGCTTCTGGTGGACCTGGTGTAGATATTACCCGTGCCAAAGAAGCCAGGCTCACCTATAAGGTGAGATTTGAAGACGGATTTGACTTCCAGCTCGCAGGAAAGTACCTGGCTTATGTGAGATTCTGATTCTACAATGTGTACGATGTTTATTGCACATATTCTTAGCCGGAGGCTCAAATGCTGGTGTTGCCAAGACGTGCGCTGGTGAACACCATGAGTGTGTTTCTTGTTCATCGTTGTTCTGTTGCCGTTTTAACCCACAATACCAGTAATAATTGTTGGTTTGCTCGTCTGATGTGGCGAGAACACGGCGATGGAGAACTCTACGCATATCTTTCTGTCTCAAATCAGCACCTTACTGTCTGTAAAGGTAAATGTGATGTAAGGTATGGCGCATCCATAGGCAGTGGAAAGCACAAGTTCACGCCCGGCAAATGGACTGAACTCTCCGAGCGTGTCAAGCTCAATGACGTTGGAAAAATGAAAGGAGAGATCGAAATTTTGCAAGACGGACAGTCAAAGATCTCTGATACGGGATTGGAATTGAGAAAAAGAGAAAGGAAGGAAGGGCGCATTACTGGTGCTATACTATAATTCATACGTTCTTCGGCGGCAGTGCATCAGCTCAAATTCATTGTCTCAACTTATTTGATCTCTCAGTTAGGATCGAAAACTACGATGCGTCGCCCAAGGATCAGAAGGCGTACTTCAAGGACATCATTATTGGGGTTACTGAGAAACTCTAAATAGAAGTGTTGGGTTAACTCTCATGTCTCTTCGCGCAAGAAATAGTTGTGCTTGTTTCAACTGCACATTTCTTTCGACGAACAATTTCTCAAAATTCATCTGGATAAAATTGTAATGATCACAAGGTAGCCTATATCTTCCTTGAAGGCACTGCTTCGTGGATCAAGCCAGGCGGCGACAACAACATACAACAGACAAATTTCTAAACTCATTTACAACTTCTGGTCAAAGGTGCTCATATTAGTCAAATAGGCCTGAAAATGTGCCGCGCTTGCCTCCACTAGTAAGAATCTGGCTGTGTCAATTTTCAGAGACTACTGTACTTTTGGCTTAGTGATTGAAGCGACATAATACAGAATTACTATGGATACGTAAATGGATACCCAGATTGATAGTTCTGAAGCAGCTCGCAAAATTCAAACACAATCATTCATCACCGTCAGCCTAAGCGTTTCTACGGTTAAGTCTGGAGACTTATCATTTATGTAAGACGGGGCCGAAAAATTTCCTGATCCGAGTGAAAAAAAAAAAGACTTTTGCTCTGGTAACCTCTCCAACACCGAACATAGGTAATTCTAGTCTATTGGCGCGCTATTCTTGGCCAAGTCTCCACCTGGTCCTGTTATGAACTGCTTCGTTGAACCCTCAGGAACCCCAAAATCGCTCCAAAAATCACCAAAAATCGGATCATATTTTTCCCCCTCGCATCTTATTGATTATCAAGGTTACACCTAGTTACAATGGCAACGTTTCGGCGTCCCAGCAGCTGTTGGAACCTCTCGCCTTGTCTGTCTGCAAGGTCATTTATACTACTGCGTAATGATTGTTGATGCTCCTCACAAATCCTCTCGTTCTCCCGAGTCACTTCTGAGTTGCTCGACTGAAGATTTGGTAATAATTACTTCATCGCGATTCTCATGATCTGGTGGCCGTGCGCAAAGATACATAGAGATGAGATATAAAGGAACGGATGTATGAAGGCAGTGGCAGATCTCTCACCTAGTGCCCATGTTCTGATCCCGAAGAAGTTTAGCACGCAGGACTTGTTAAACAACACGCTGGAAATGGAGGCCGCCAATTTTGCAGAGATTGTCATATTTGATGCCTTCGCTTGCCTCGGTCTCCTCTTGAATGTCGCCGTGCTGGCACCAACTCTTTTCGCCGGTGTATGCAGAAAGACGACTTGGGCTGGCCTCATTCTTTCATTTATTTTATATGCAATAACTTATCTCCTCCTCATTGGACGCCAGCGTGCAACACAGTATCCACCATATGGTCTATGCTTCTTCCAAGCCTCGTTGGTGTACAGCTCTCCGCTGCTGTGAGTTTTCTGCGACAGATAGAATTTGTTGTGATGTTCTACTCACGCCTTTCGTTAAGTTGTGCTGTCTCATACACCTCATTTGCCATAGATGTAAGGTGTTCTTCATTCTGAGAACATTGTCGTATATGGTCAATCATTCTATATAAAGTTCTATCTACAGGTGTCAGTCGTTGTTTTCGGTGGCTTTGAGAATAAGACAGAGTCTCGGGCGCAAAATGCAGTAAGTAGATAATCGAGTCAGGTCAGATTCAATCCTCACTCCTCAGCTTGTCGTGTTGCCATGGGTGGCCTTTTGCTTCCAAAATATCATTACGGCTTCCCTTGTATGTTACATACACCCTTTTGTGTTCGAACTGCGTCCACTGCATCATGTTAAGGCAGTTTCCAATCCTTCCATGGTTCAGCGCTCTCCAAATCAGCTTTATTGTACTGTCACATCGCCGCTACCGTGAGTGATGTACGAATCTATGGCGTTCATCATGCTAATGACCGTTAGTCCTGCCATAAACTGCGTTGTAGTCATTATCGCTGCGATAATTGTCTTTCCTTTGGATAGTGAGTCGTCTTAGCTTTCAAACGAGGACGATTCGGTTTTAAAAAGAAATTTAGTTCACATGACGTATATTCTCTACAAGAATAGTGGTAGCACACGCCGTTTGAGTGAATACAGTCAAACGGATATCTCGTTTTCTCTCTACATCAGGTTGGTCTTGTTCACACTCGTTGGAAGCGTAGCGCTGGGGTGAGTACCCGTATCGATCGCCCGACAACGGGACTAATCTGCACCAATCTATGTAGCCTCTCAGTGGTAAGTATGACACGTCTCATTCAACTCCCAGCTCCAAGTGTTTGGGGAATTGTTCTCACCACAGGTGAACACTCCATATTACTTCCGATGCCCTTGAAACACAAGTTCTGATGGATGTTTTTAGTTCCTATTATCGGAGCTATTACCTTCGGGACCCAAACTGCAAGTAACCATTTGATGTCGACTTTGCAAGTACTGAAATGCATATGTTCAGGATATCATCAGAAGTTACATCCCCAGAAAAGGGAAAGATGCATTGAGTCGCAATTATCTTGTCTCGGACCCTTGAAGCAAATCCGGCCTCGGAATAGAATCATTGGAAGCGCCAGCAAATCCAGAAAGATACCCCGATAATACATGTATCGTCAAATCCTTTCCAGGACATCGCGTTCGGAAGCTGGTGGTTTAGAGGGACGTTCTTGTAAAACAATCCATCCATTTAGTCCCTACTTGTCAGAATATCATACATATATGTGATATACATGATGAGAACCATGGCCGAGTAGAACTTCTCTGACATCTGTAGGTGCTGCAGATTTTACATATCCACGGACATGCGTGAATCAAACATGTTGCTTCGCAAATGAACTGCTCTTTCGCGTATCAGGGTTGCAGTACGCGGCGCGAATGCAATCATACAAGTGGTGAAGGCTTTGTCAAGAGCACATGTGCATTGTAGCTACTTGGACAACGTAGTTACTCACGACAACTTGATGTCAAGAATATTAATATGAGAATACGTACATATATTATACAATTGGTATGCTGGCGGTGGGATGGTGAGGTCTAAATCGTGGTTGACGAGTTCCAAATCGAGTGGTATGATGGCGGTGGGTTGATGAGGGCCAAGTCATGGTCGGCGAGTCTGAAGTCGTAGAGGTGCAGACGGTGATTCCCCCGGACTGATTTTTATCATTGAGGGTTATTATCTTCCGAGGAATTACCCGTTTCGGACAACATATATCTGTTTGAAGATTCATAAATCATAAAAGTTCAACGATTTCACCGGATGATTGTTCGACTCACTGCATTGATGTTATGAATGGTAGAATATGCTCCTCGGAAGGCCTACGATTGAAAGGCTAGTTTAGCGCGTCAAAAAAGATTGACTAAGGATCTCACAATCTAAAGACTGCAGAAAGATTTGGTGCAGGGCCATCAACTTGAGATTAACTATCTTGAGTCTTTAGATTGAGTAGACGACGATTGATCTGTTTTTTTTTTTTATTTCAAGAGCCTACACTTTACATGATTAAGCTTGGGGGTTGTCTATGTAGCTCCTGCAGTATGCTAAGATAGGGTAATTATGGACACTCCCGACTGGTACTTCAGCCCGATGCTTTTTCAGGCATGCCAGTTGTACCTCGTAGCTATTTTACTACAATTTGATCCTGTTGTTGTTCATACTACTTCCCATAGAAATCCCTCACCATCTGCTGCTGATGTGCCTTCCCAATCTCGACTCCTTTACTCTTGGCAATGCTTGCTGGGTTGCTTGTTGGTTCCTCCCATCCAGTGCCTAAGCTCCCAATTCAAGCTCCCCAGCAAAGGTCCCATGACTCTAAACCTTTCCCCACACCCAGATGTTATTTTTGGAGTGCAAAACCTGGTGTTGTTGGCAACAAATCGGATCAGCCAGTTGGATAACCATGGCTATAATGTCCTAACCAACCTGATTGACAGGCTACTCAATGCTTTGGCAGCCAAATCACAGTTTGATCCTATTTTCCTGCCTGTCTATACCATGGCCTGCTTGGTCCACAAGGTTTTCCTCTCCCAAATCCACTGTCCTGGGGAACCCTCTCTTTTTCTGATTGGACACAAGTATGGTGGTGATATTGCCTCATCAGGTTATGTGCTGATTAGTATTTCCATGGATGGCATGCACAACAAAGCTTTCTAGTCAACATGTGGGAGTGGTGGCATTTGAATAAGCCAGGTGTGGTGTCTAGAGTGTTTTCCACCAAAGGCTGTGTTACACACAGGAATCAAACTAATGACCCTGTCATCCCACTTGAAATTGGGAAACACCCCTAAGGGCACAATGGGGCCTGCTGAGCCACCATGCCCTTTGAATAGATCACAAATCTGCTGCAATATTCTGGGTTTCATTGCAATCATTGATTTTGTATGTGCCTTGGAAATGGTCAGTATCCATGCTGATTACTTATACATGTAGATATGTTCTCTCATGTTTTTCATGTTTTGAAGGTCTGTCTCCCAACATAAATCTTCCTGTAGAAGTAGACAGCCTGAGTCAGACAGTCATTTTCTGAGTCAAATCATGCAAACCAAGATTAAATTCTTGTTCCAAATAATGTCTTGACTGGTTTTTGTCAATCCTTCAATTGTAATCCTGGCCTGACTTCTTCCTATAAGTAATGGTCATTGTAGTCAGCACAAGGTCAGCATAAATGGCATCCATCAATTGTAGGTGCTTATGTGCACATTGTAATCTTTGATAATCTCAATGAGGAGGCTTTTGCAATTTTTGATGTGGCTTGAAAATTCATCCTTTCAAATAATACACAAATAGTATCTATGCAAATCATTATGCAGACCACAAAAAATCTGCAACCATCTATAGCAAATTCAGCAAGAAGGACCATGAAGAGCAATAGTACAACATATGTACCTTTCTAGGTCTTGCATAGTGAGGAGCTTAAGGTCCTGTAACTCCTTAGTGTCATTGGCACATCATTAAACATGGACCTTGTGAGCATGAACAATGAGGTAAAGTTGATATTTATCAGACTTTTGGTTTGCTTGAGCTGAAGTAAGTTTCATGGTTATCGGTTTTCTGAAATTAAATGAAAGAAAAAGGGGGTATACATATATAGTTCAGAGGTATCAATAGCCTTAGTGCAGAAGAACAGAATAGATGTTGTATCCTTGTAAAACTAGGAGCCATTCTTGTGAAACAAGGAAAATGTTATCTTCCCATATGTTTGTCCTAACAAAACAATTATCAAGGTGACCATATGCTCACTGTGTTATTACTTAAACATGCCTCTGTGACTAATTATTTGTGACCTTATATTTGAATCTTTCTACCTCTCTGCATTTGTTTCATGGACAAGATGACCATATTTGAGTCAGATAACAATGAAATCCAAATGAGAACTTGAATTAATGCAATGTCATTGGTAAATCAGCTATGCTGTCTACAAAACAAAAAGGAATTCCATTTAAGTGACATATGATGTAACCATGACTTTTAATTTTCAATGCTTTACTCCCTTGTTTACTCTCTTGTTCTTAAAGTTGTACATGTTCCAAATCCACCACATTATAACAAGCACCAAATTGATTCAAAAAGCTGTTACCATTATCATTACAATTGACATTCTTCAAACCTTTCCAACAAAAAGGCAAGCTAAGTGCCTTGGCCCCACAGCTTAAGTTTGATCCTCTTGTTCCTTAGCAACTCCACTCCAATGCGTCATTTGAACAATATCTGTTTCACAGGTGTAACTTACAAAGCTACTGGTTCATCCTATACATCATGAAATTCTTACCATGGTCAAGAAAACACTGGACTTGGATCCAGAGGAAGCATACAAACATGCAGTCACACAACCACTACATATACTATGGCACATTATAAACAATCCTCATGTACTCTGCACTTGAATAAATTCTGAACCTGGAATGGGGAAGGCCTTATCCCATACCATACTGTCTCCAAGTTTCCATGGATATCTTGCAACAACTATTTTGGAATATTTCATAAACATGAAGTGTTCTGGGTCTTCAACCTATGCTTCTTTGATGTGGATATAAGCTGCAACTTTGTTATCAACCCAGCTGGATTCCTTCATGGCTGAAATCACCTGGACCTATTATAAATATTTACAAATCCAAGGATGCACTCTGTCTCTGTGTATGTCATCTACTTTGTTCATGACAGCATCTTATGCCAGCATCCTAGAACACTAAAACCATTGATGCAACATGGATGGATGGAACTTGTGTAATATTGAAGTCATTGGCTCCTCAACTGATGAATGTCCCATCACATGATTTCTGTAAGGTAATAACCCTTTTTAGGGAACTCCACTCTATTTGGGCTTAGCCTTATGGACTTACCAGACCAGCTGCCTGTCTTCTCCTGCTCCATCCCCATTGAGTATTAGTCACCTGCCATGGACATCAGACTCTATATCTCCTTTCATTGTATTGATTACTCAAGTCAGAGTGCTTAGCATACCCAGGCTGCTTACCACATACAGTATTAGTCATAGCATAGCCACAGATGTAGTATATAAGCTGGTTGCAAGGATAGAATATCCTTCAACCAATCAATAGCAGCATCTATGTACCAGGTCTATTCACTTGATTGATTGTGAGCTCTCTAGCATTGTCTGACTCCATCTCTGCCCAGCTTTGACCCTTGCCAGTTGCTTGCCTGTGTTAGCACTTGCTTGCTGCTCTTGTGTCTCTTAGCTCTTGCATTGTGCAATAGGATTATCCTGCAGTGTTGAGCATTCCCTCACATCTTGATCAGTCTCTACATTGTCCACATCTCTAGCCCACAACATTCAACCTACCACCTACCCTTGACCTCACCCTAAACTCTACAGGCTCTATGTTATCCTCCCCTGCTGGCACACCTTTGTCTCTCTTCAGAGACTGTTAACTCATGTTGCAGGACTCAAAAACAGGCTGGCAGCACTTGAGTCCACTTATATGCCCACTCCCCAGGCCACTGTTGCTGCTACCCAAACAGCTTCACAGCCTAGTATGGGTGGCCACTTGGTTCCCAAGGGATCGGCCATGCAAGCAGCTCCTCCTGGGCAGCCCAAGCCCAAGCCTTCCACCAAACCTCCTATTGCAACCACTTCTTGGATCACCCAATGTGTATTGCACCCTACCACTAATACTCCCCTCACCATCCCCCTTGCTCAGGATCTCCCTCCTATAAATGGTCATACTCCACATTTCAAGTGCACACTCAAGCTTCCCATTGGCCACTAGGGGCCGGGCCTTCAACAAGCCCTTGACATCTCTAGCATCTGCTTGGCTGCCTTTATAGTTGGCTTGGCTGGAGGAGACTGCTGGTTTGTCTCTATCAAGGGCTCTGATCAGCAGATTGGAGAAGTCCTTGTGGTTATCAGAAAGCAGATAGCTAAGAAGTGAGTCTGCATACTGCAGAAGCAACACTCAGGCAATGTCATGCCAGCAGTTGCTATGCTGGCACCTTCTGGACACACCAGAGATGTCAAGGGCTTGTTTAAGGCCCTGCCTCTGGTGACTGACCACATGCACAACCAGAGAGTCAGGCAGCTTGAGAGTGCACTCAAAATGCGGGGTATGACCATCCATAGGAGGGAGGTCCTGAGCAAGAGGGATGATGAGGGGAGTATTAGTAGTAGGGTGCAATACACATCAGAGGATCAAGAGGTGGTTGTGATAGGAGGTTTGGTGGAAGGCTTGGGCTTGGGCTGCCCAGGAGGAGCCACCCACATGGCCAATCCCTTGGGAACTGAGTGGCCACCCATACTAGGCTGCAACCCTGTTCAGGTGGAGGCCACAGTGGCCTGGGGAGTGGGCATACAAGCAGACTCAAGTGCTGCTAGCCTGCATTTGAGTCCTGTGACATGAGTTAACAGTCTCTGAATAGAATCCATGGGATTGGGTGAAGGTGTGCCAGCAGGGGAGAATGACATAGAGCCTATAGAGTTTAGGGTGAGGTCAAGGGTAGGTGATAGATTGGATGTTGTGGGCTAGAGATGTGGATGACATAGAGACCAATCAAGATGTGAGGGGAACAAATGCTCCATGGGTGAACCTGACAAGAGCAGACCAACACAAGCAATGAGCAAGAGTCAAAGGGGCACAAGGCAGCTAAGAGTCAAGCAAGGGGCAAGTGCAGTCAGCTAAAGCAAGGTAATGATGCTGGGGTTCTCACAATTGATCTGCTGGATAGACCTGAGAGATGCTGTTATTGATCAGTCAAAGAATATTCTATCCTTGCAACTGGCTTATATACTACATCTATGACTATGCTATAACTAATACTGTATGTGGTAAGCAGCCCAGGTATGCTAAGCACTCTGACTAACATGAGTAATTAATGAGTAATCAATATGACAAAAGGAGATATAGAGTCCAGTGTCTATGGCAGGTGACTACTAAGTGACAGGAGCAGAGCAGGGAAGGATGGGCAGCTAGTCTGGTATGTTCATAGGGCTAGGCCCAAATAAAGTGGGGTCTCCATATAGGGTTGTCCCTTTACACTACTACCTGGCAACCCTCATCTCTCTCTCTGGGCTTGCTGATGTTGAGTGTTCACACTGGGGCTACTCTTGCTCTGAAAATGGACATGACTTCTCCCATGACCCTCTCTACTCCAGTGCCCGAAGTGTTGACCCCAATAATACAATATGCCTCAGGACACTACTCTTTGGGGGGTGATTACAGGCCACCACCAGCCATTGCATGTCACAGTTGGCCTTATCAGGAACAAAGATAGCTGTTTGTCAGGTTGACAAATCTTGAGGGGGGGTGATGTAAGGGGACAACCCTTCTTAGGGAACTCCACTCTATTTGGGCTTAGCCTTATGGACTTACCAGACCAGCCACCTGTCTTCTCCTGCTCCATCCCCATCAAGTATTAGTCACCTGCCATAGACATTGGACTCTATATCTTTTGTTGTATTGATTACTCATCTTAGTCAGAGTGCTTACCATACCTAGGCTACTTACCACATACAGTATTAGTCATAGCATAGTCACAGATGTAGTATATAAGCTGGTTGCAAGGATAGAATATCCTTTGACTAATCAATAACAGCATCTCTCAGGTCTATCTAGCAGATTGATTGTGAGAACCCCAGCATCATTACCTTGCTTAAGCTCACTGCACTTGCCCCTTGCTTGACTCTTAGCTGCCTTTTTGACTCAGATTGATGTGAGTCCAAAGGTGCAGAATTGAGGCAAACAGTGCCACAAATAATGAAATATCTCCAAGTATTGTTTAGGACAATGACAGCACTGAGAGGAAGCCATTACTTGGATTTGTACAAGGCCAAATATTGCTGCTGAATAGCACTGGGTCCTACAGTGCTAAAATCAAGAAAAACAGTCCATGTAAGGGCAACCTCTGGAGGCTGTGGCTAAGTCACACAACTAGAGGGAGATCCAAAGTCTATTTAGTTTTTTTTTTTTTTTTTACATTATTTCCATTAGTTTTCGACGACCACGAGCTTCGCGCTATGTCGGTCACCGCACTATGTACAGGCAGATTTACGGACACTACCTAAGGTACTCCGGCCCGAAGCCTTTTCAAGCTTGCCGGTTATGCCCTGTAGCTACTTTACTACAGTTTGATCCTTTTGGTGTTCATACTAGCCCTCTGATAAGTCCTGTACTATGTGCCGTTGACGTGCCGTCCCTACTGATACCTGCTTTACATCTAAGCAATGCTTGCCGGCCGCTCAACCCACCGGCAACGGGTCAC